>JASVEL010004799.1:0-236832 GCA_032618575.1 Nicotiana noctiflora
ATGCCAGTCCACTGAGCCCCATGTAACGACCCGGCCGGTCGTTTTAGAAAATTAGCCCTGATCTCCAATTTAACTATTCCTCTAAGTTCATTTTTGCTATTGTGGTTTGCCGGGAGAGTCGGTTCTGAAATTTGGAGCGTTTTGGGACACTTAGTCCCTAAATGGGAGCTTTAAAGTTGGAAAATGGTCCGTAGTCGGAACAGTGTTAAGACGACCTCGGAACGGAAATCTGATGGTTCCATTAGCTCCGTTAGGTGATTCAGGGTTGGGAGCGCATTCAGAATGTATTTTGGAGGTCAGTAGCTCAATTAGGCTTGAAATGCCGAAGTTTGAAATTTTGGCGAATCCGAACGATAGGTGAGATTTTGATCCGGGGGTCAGAATGGAATTCTGACAATTTTTGTAGCTTCGTTATGTGATTTTGGATATGTCTGCAACTTTTCAGGTCATTCGGACGTCGTTTGCTCGGGTTTTAGATCGAATGCGTAATTCGGAAAGTTTTAAGAAATTTAGGCTTGAATTCGATGTGAATTATGGGTTTTGATGTTGTTAGACATGTTTTGAGGATTGGAACAAGTTCGAATAAGGTATTAGGATGTGTTGGTGTGTTTGGATGAGGTCCCGGGGGCCTCGGGGTGGTTGCGGATGGTTAAACGGGAGAAAAACATGGAAATTGCAAGTTTAGGAATTCTGCCTCTGTTGTTTTTGCCACTGCGGAAATAGAACCGCAGAGGCGAGTCCACTGAAGCGGAAATTGGAGCACAGAAGCGGACTGGAGCGTAGGGGAGGTCCTTTGTCCACATAAGCGGCATCGCGGGTGCAAGGATGGGGACCGCAGAAGCGGTCAGGAGATGAGTTGGGGAATTCCGCAGAAGCGGACAAGTCTTCGTTTAGGCGAGTCCGCAGAAGCGAACTCCTGTTCATTGGAGCGGAAAGTTCCGCAGGAGCGGATGTTTGTCCGTAGGAGCGGCCTCGCGGAAGCGGCCCAGGGCTCGCAGAAGTGGAATGGGCCAGCCAGGCCCAGGGTGCGCAGAAGCGACAAAATGTCGCGGAAGCGGAAAATAATCCGCAGAAGGGAAAATCGCAGAAGATTAATTGTATCAGAAGTTAGAAAATTTCAGAAACATTTCACACATTTGGGGTCTCGGCTTAAGAGGCGATTTGGGCAAATTTCGAGGGAGATTCAAGGGAAATCATCAGGTAATCAACTATGGACTCATCTTATGATTAGTATTGATAATATTATGCAATTATATCATGAAAATGGAGGAATTTGAGGTAATTTATGGAGGGTTTAGCCCTCGGCTTGAACTTTAGAAAATCAAGGTTTTTAAATAGGCAAATGGAGTCCGAATTTGGTAAATCTTGTATGCTTAGACTAGTATTGAGATGAGGGTCCCGAATATGTAACTTTCGTGATTTTTCAATAAGCGTACCGAGAGTCGGGTTTTGGCAACTTATGGGTTTTGGTGTATTTTGAGTTGTTCTGATTAGGTATTTCCTAATTGGCCTATTTTGATATGATTCTATTGATTTTTATCAGATACTACACCTGTGGAGGCCGACATTCGCGGCAAAAGAGTTGTTTCGTAGCGATTTTGTACCAGAGTTGAGGTTAGTGGCTTGTCTAACCTCGTGTGGGGGAACTTTCACCCATAGGATATTATGTGATAGTTTAAATGCCTTGTACGCGAGGTGACGGGCGTGTACATGCGCTGGTTGTTGAACACATACTTTACTTAAATTGTCCGATTAGTGATATCCCTGCTCTTCGCTGATTAAATCGACATTCTTACCCGGTAGTAGTTAGAAAAGCATGATTAGGTAGTATTTAACTGTCTAGTTGCCTAATTGTCTTACTTGAACTTCTTGATAATTGTTGGCACTAGTTTTGGTGAAGTTGTAGTTAAGCATGTTATATTCTCTCTGTGTATTTCTTATTTGTTGTGTTTGTGGATTGCGGGTTCGACTCCTGGAGATCCCAGGGCTGTGGGTTCGATTCCCAGAGACCCGGAGTGGTATTGTTGTGGACTATGGGTTCGATTCCCGGAGATCCTGAGCTATTGAGATATGGGCTGCGGGTTCGATTCCCGAAGATCCTGAGCTATTGAGATATGGACTGCGGGTTCGATTCCTGGCAGACCCGGAGTGGTATTATTTGTGGACTGCGGGTTTCGAATCCCGGAGATCCTGAGTTATTGAGATATGGACTGCGGGTTCGATTCCCGGAGATCCTGAGATTTACTGAGACATGGGCTGCGGGTTCGATTCCCGGAGACTCAGGGGTACTGTTAATGGGACTGTGGGTTCAATTCCCACAGGTCCTGGACTTGTAAATTGAGTTTTGTTACTTGTTTTTAGCTTAATTGTAGACGGTTATAGCAATCACTTTATTGTTGTTATTTCAGAATTTATTATCCTTTAAACTGCTTATTATTGTTACTATCATTTTGTTATTGCTTCTCTCAGTAGGGCCCTGACCTTCCTCGTCACTACTCCATCGAGGTTAGGCTTGGCACTTACTAAGTACCACCGTGGTGTACTCATGCTACTCTTCTGCACACTTTTGTTATGCAGATCCGGGTACATCAGTACAGGCTCACACTAGGTGATTCAGCAGTACTTTGGGAGAATCGAGGTATGATCTACTACGTCCGCAGATCCGGAGGCCTTCCTTCTATTCTGATAGTATTAGTAGATATTTTTCTTTCATTTAATTGTTAGATACTCTTTACACATATAGCCACAGTTGTATATTCTCTTTTATTCTGTGTTACCCGTGGGGTTCCGGGTCTTGGTGGTGTTTTATACAGTGTGTTTGATGGGTGTATGTGCCAAGCGGCACAAATTACATTCCTTTTTATATTATTTTCCGCTATTTCCTATTTAATGTTCATAAACTTGTATATTCCGCAACGTGTTAGGATTACCTAGTCGTGGGGACTGAGTGTGTCACGACCCCAGTCCACCAATCGTGGACATGTCGTGATGGCACCCAGTCCCCATGACTAGGTAAGCCAAACACGTTGCGGAATATACCACTTTATGAACATTTAATAAGAATTAGTGGAAAAATAAGATGAAAGGAATGTAATCTGTGCCTCTTGGCACATACACCAGTCAAGTCACACAGTAAATAAAACACTACCAAGATCCGGAACCCCACGGTAACACAGACTAAAAGAGATCATACAATTGTAGCTCTATGTAAAAGGAGTATCTAACAACGGAATGAAGGAAAGACATCTACTAGCACTAGAATAGAAGGAAGGCCTCCGGATCCGCGGACGTAGCAGATCATACCTCGAGGTCTCCCAAAATGCTGCTGAATCACCTAATATGAGCTTGTCCCGATGTACCTGGATCTGCACAACAAAAGTGTGCAGAAGAGTAGCATGAGTACACCACGGCGGTACTCAGTAAGTGCCAAGCCTAACCTCGATGGAGTAGTGACGAGGAAGGTCGTGGCCCTACTGAGAGAACAATAACAAAAAGACAATAACAATAATAAGCAGCTCAAATGATAATAATTTCCGAAATTAACAACAATAAATGATTACCGCAATCGTCTACAATTAAGCTAACAACAAATAGTCAACTCAATAAAACCAGTCCAGGACCTGTGGGAATCGAACCCACAGTCCCATTGACAGTACCTCTGGGTCTCCGGGAATCGAACCCGCAGCCCATGTCTCAATAAATAATCAATAACTCAGGATCTCCGGGAATCGAACCCGTAGTCCCTACCAATAACTCAGGATCTCGGGAATCAAACCCGTAGTCCCTACCAATAACTCAGGATCTCGGGAATCGAACCCGTAGTCCCTACCAATAACTCGGGATCTCGGGAATCGAACCCGTAGTCCCTACCAATAACTCAGGATCTCGGGAATCGAACTCGTAGTCCCTACCAATAACTCAGGATCTCGGGAATCGAACCCGTAGTCCCTACTAATACCACTCCGGGTCTCTGGGAATCGAACCCATAGCCCTGGGTCTCCGGGAATCGAACCCGCAGTCCACAAGCACAGCAAATAAAGGAATACGCAGAGAGAGTAAATTATGCTTAACTATAACTTCACCGAAAAATAGTGCCAATGATTATCAAAAAAATAAGACAATTAGGCGACTAGACAGTTAGATACTACCTACTCATGCTCTCCTAACTGCTACCAGGTAGAAATATCGAATTTAACAGCTAACAACAGGAATATCACTCATTGAACATTTTGAGTAAAGTACGTGTTCAACAACCAGCGCATGGACACGCCCGTCACCTCGCGTACAAGGCATTTAAAGTATCACATAATATCCTAGGGGTGAAAGTCCCCCACACGAAGTTAGACAAGCCACTTACCTCAATTCCGGTACAAAACCGCTAAGAAATAACCCTCTTGCCGCGAATGTCGGTCTCCACAAGTGTAGTATCTGATAAAAATCAATAGAATCACATCAAGATGGGCCAATTGGGCATTACCCAATCAAAATAGCTCAAAATACACCAAAACCCACAAGTTGTCAAAACCCGACTTTCGGTACGCTTATCGAAAAATCACGAAAATTATATATTCGGGTTCCTTATCTCAATACGAGTCTAAGCATATAAAGTTTATCAAATTCGGACTCCATTTGTCCACTCAAAACCTTGATCTTCTAAAGTTCAAGCCTAGGGTGAAAACCCCCATAAAATACCCCAAATTCCTCCATTTTGCATGGGATAATTGCATAATATTGTCAACAATAATCATAATTTGAGTCCATAGTTGATTACCTGAAGAAACCCTTTGAATCTCCCTTCAAAATCGCCCAAATCGCCCCTTAAGCCGAGCCCTCAAAGTTTGGAAATGTTTCTGAAATTTCTAACTTCTGCTCATTAAACCCAGGTCGATTTCCGCTTCTGCGGTCTCTAGGTCGCTTCAGCGACTCCGCTTCTGCGGGCATATGGTCGCTTCTGCGACACTTGGCCATTTACTCAAAAGCCGCTTCTGCGGAAGCACAGTCGCTTCTGCGACTTCGCTTATGCGGACAAAAGTCCGCTCCTGCGGAACTAATGTCGCTTCTGCGGGCTCGCCTCTGCGGTCCAAGCTCCGTAGAAGCGAATACTACAGAAGGCAGGCACCAGCCTGCTGTAACGTTTTAAGATTCTTGCCGTTTAATCACCCGAATTCATCCCGAGTCCCCCGGGACCTCATCCAAACACACCAACACATCCTAATACCTTATTCGAACTTGTTCCAATCCTCAAAACACGTCTAACAACATCAAAACCCATAACTCACATCGAATTCAAGCCTAAATTCCTTAAAACTTTCCGAATTGCACATCCGATCTAAAACCCAACCAAACGACGTCTGAATGACCTGAAAATTTGCGGACATATCCAAAATCACATAACGAAGCTACAGGAATTGTCGGAATTCTATTCCGACCCCCGGATCAAAATCTCACCTATCGTTCGGATTCGCCAAAATTTCAACCTTCGGCATTTCAAGCCTAATTGAGCTACGGACCTCCAAAATACATTCCGAACGCGCTTCTAACCCCGAAATCACCTAACGGAGCTAATGGAACCATCGGATTTTCGTTCCGAGATCGTCTTAACACTGTTCCGGCTACTGACCGTTTTCTAGCTTTAAAGCTCTCATTTAGGGACTAAGTGTCCCAAAATGCTCCAAATTTCATAACCTACTCTCTCGGCAAACCACAATAGCAGAAATGAACTTAGGGGAACAGTTAAATTGGGGATTGGGGCGAAATTTTCTAAAATGACCGGTCGGGTCGTTACATCATCCCACCCTTAAAAAATTCGTTCGTTCTCGAACGAGCATAGAGAACATACCTGGAGTAGTGAAAAGATGAGGGTACTGGCTGCGCATATCCTGCTCGGTCTCCCAAGTCGCCTCCTCGACCGGCCGGCCCCGCCACTGAACCTTTACCGAAGCGATGTTCTTTGACCTTAGCTTTCTGACCTGCCTGTCTAGAACGGCAACTGGCTCCTCAACATAAGACAGATCCTTGTCTAGCTGAACCGAAGTGAAATCCAACACATGCGACGGGTCACCATGGTATCTCCGGAGCATGGAGACATGAAATACGGGGTGAACTCCGGCTAGGCCGGGAGGTAAGGCCAACTCATAAGCAACCTCCCCAACACGCCTCAAAATCTAAAAAGGGCCAATAAATCTAGGACTCAGCTTTCCTTTCTTCCCAAACCTCATAACGCCCTTCATGGGCGAGACTCGAAACAGAACCCGCTCACCAACCATAAAAGCCACATCGCGAACCTTTTTGTCCGCATAACTCTTCTTGTCTAGACTGGGCCGCACGAAGTCTGTCCCGAATCACCTTGACCTTGTCCATAGCCTCCTCGAACCATATCGGTACCTAGCAACCTCGGCCTCGCCCGGCTCAAATCAACCCACGGGAGACCCGCACCTCCTACCATATGGGCCTCGTACGGTGCCATCTCGAATACTAGATCGGTAGCTGTTGTTATAAGCAAACTCGCCAGTGGCAACAAGTGATCCCATGAACCTCCAAACTCAATCACGCACGCACGGAACATATCCTCCAAAATCTGAATAGTACGCTCGGACTGACCATCAGTCTGGGGGTGAAAGGCTGTGCTCAGCTCCACCCGAGTACCTAACTCCTCCTGTACGGCTCTCCAGAACCGTGAAGTGAACTGAGTGCCTCCATCTGAAATGATGGAAACTGGAATACCATGCAGCCGAACTACCTCCCTGATATAGATCTCCGCCAGCCGCTCCGATGAATATGTAGTGCTCACCGGTATAAAATGGGCGGACTTAGTCAGCCGATCCACAATGACCCAAATGGAGTCAAACTTCCTAACCGTCCGTGGAAGTCCAGATACAAAGTCCATGGTAATGCGCTCCCATTTCCATTCGGGAATCTCAATCTGCTGCATCAATCCACCCGGACGCTGATGTTCATACTTCACCTGCTGGCAGTTGAGGCATCTGGAAACATAATCAACTATATCCCTCTTCATCCGCCTCCACCAGTAATGCTGTTTCAAGTCCTGATACATCTTCGCGGCTCCCGGATGGATGGAATACCGCGAGCTATGGGCCTCTCCTAGAATCAGCTCTCGAAGATCATCTACATTGGGCACACAGATGCGCCCATGCATCCTCATAACTCCATCATCCCCGATGGTAACATCCCGAGCATCACCACGCCGAACTCTATCCTGAAGGACAAGCAAATGAGGGTCGTCGAACTGACGCTCCCCGATGCGGTCAAATAGAGAAGACCGAGAAACCACACAAGCTAGAACCCGGCTGGGCTCCGAAAGATCCAGTCTAACAAACTGCATGGCCAAAGCCTGAACATCCATCGCCATAGGCCTCTCCGAAGCTGGTAGATATGCTAAACTCCCCAAACTCTCTGCCCGACGACTCAAGGCATTAGCAACCACATTAGCCTTGCCCGGATGATAGAGAATAGTAATATCATAGTCCTTCAGTAGTTCCAACCATCTCCTCTGACGCATATTCAGGTCCTTCTGCTTAAGCAAGTGCTGCAAGCTCCGGTGATCAGTGTAGATCTCAGAAGGAAACCCATATAAATAATGACGCCAAATTTTCAAGGCGTGAACAATGGCAGCTAGCTCCAAATTATGAACAGGGTAATTCTTCTCATGCACCTTCAGCTGTCTCGACGCGTAGGCAATCACCCTACCGTCCTTCATCAATACCGCACCGAGTCCAACTCGTGAGGCATCACAATATACAGTATAGGACCCCGAACCTGTAGGCAACATCAATATAGGGGCCGAAGTCAAAGCTGTCTTGAGCTTCTGAAAGCTCGCCTCACACTCGTCTGTCCACTGGAAAGGCGCACCCTTTTGGGTCAATCTAGTCATAGGTGCAGCAATCGAAGAGAACCCTCTACGAAACGACGGTAATAGCCCGCCAAACCAAGGAAACTGCGAATCTCAGTAGCTGAGGATGGTCTGGGCCAACTCTGCACGGCCTCCACCTTCCTTGGATCTACTCGAATACCATCACTCGACACCACGTGGCCCAAAAATGCCACTGAACTCAACCGGAATTCACATTTAGAGAACTTGGCATAAAGCTGCTTCTCCCTCAGAATCTGAAGCACTATCCTCAAATGCTGCTCGTGCTCTTCCCGGCTCCGGAATATACTAGAATATCATCAATGAAGACAATCACGAACGAGCACAGATAAGGCCTGAACACACTATGCATCAAATGCATAAAGGCTGCTGGGGCATTAGTCAGCCCAAAAGACATCACGAGGAACTCATAGTGACCATACCGAGTCCCGAAGGCAGTCTTCGGGATATCTGGCTCCCGAATCTTCAGCTGGTGTTACCCAGAGCGCAAATCAATCTTAGAAAACACATGTGCGCCCTGTAACTGGTCAAATAAATCATCAATACGGGGCAAAGGATACCGGTTCTTCACTGTAACCTTATTCAGCCGACGATAGTCAATACACATACGCATAGAACCGTCCTTTTTCTTCACAAACAATACAGGAGCACCCCAAGGCGAAACACTGGGTCGAATAAAACCCTTGCCCAATAACTCCTGTAATTGATCCTTCAACTCCTTCAACTCAGGAGGAGCCATACGGTACGGTGGAATAGAAATGGGCTGAGTGCCCGGCAACAAGTCAATAGCAAAGTCAATATCTCTGTCGGGCGGCATGCCCGGAAGATCAGCTGGAAATACATCCGCAAAGTCACGTACCACATGAACAGAATCAATAGAGGGAGTGTCAATACCGACGTCCCGCACATAGGCTAGATAAGCAGCACACCCCTTCTCAACCATACGCTGAGCTCTGAGAAAAGAAATAACACGGCTAGGGGTGTGATCTAGAGTACCACTCCACTCAATACGTGGAATGCCTGGCATAGCCAGCGTCACGGTCTTGGCGTTACAATCAAGAATAGCATAATGGGGCGACAACCAGTCCATGCCCAGAATAATATCAAAATCGACCATCCCGAGCAATAATAGATCCGCTCTGGTCTCAAAACCACAAATGGTAACCATACACGACCGATACACACGATCCACAAGCCAAAGAATCACCCACCAGAGTGGAAACATAAATGGGGGAACTCAAAGAATCCCGAGGCACACCCAGATGAGAAGCAAAGTAAGAAGACACATATGAAAAAGTGGAACCAGGGTCGAATAGAACCGATGCTTCCCTGTGACTAACCATAATAATACACGTGATAACAGAGTCAGATGCAACAGCCGCAGCGCGATCAGGAATAGCATAGAATCTGGCCTGTCCCCCCTCTCGAGGGCGGCCTCTGGAACCCTGACCCCCGCCCCTGGCTGGCTGGGCAGGTGGAGTGGCAGCTGGGGCTGGAATGATAGCCTGCTGGCCCTGAGAACCACGCGGATGCTGTGATGACTGATGAGGGGCTCCTCTCCTGCGCCCGGGGCACTCCCTAACCAGGTGGCGAGTATCCCCGCACTCAAAACAAGCTCTGGGAGGACGCGGTGGCTGTGACTGACCGGCCTCACCCCCACTAGTCTGACCCCTGGAAGGACCCCGCGCATGAGGTGCACTGGAAACTGGGGGAGCATAATAAATCTCCTGAGGTGCTGGAAGACCTGGGGTACTACCGGCCGCGGGCAATGCCGAGTGAACTGGTCGACCGGAATAACCCCTGCCAAAACGACCGGCTGATGAAGTGCGGGCACCAGAGAAATGGCCCGACTCACGAGACCTCTTGGCCTCTCTCTCTCTCTCTCCGCTCTCTAGTGAGCATACTCTCGATCCTCTTGGCAATGCTAACTGCATGCTGATAAGATATATCTATCTCAAGCTCTCCGGCCATGCCGGATCGGATAGGCGGAACAAGGCCCTCAACAAATCTCCGCACTCTCTCCCGAACCGTGGCTACCAAAGCCGGTGCATGTCTGGCTAGACGGGTGAAACTGATAGCATACTCCGATACTGACATGGAGCCCTGTCGCAACCGCTCAAACTCCGAGCGCCAAGAATCCCTAAGGCTCTGTGGAACAAACTCCCTCAAAAACAGATCTGAAAACTGCGTCCAAGTCAATGAAGCAGACTCCTCTGGACTATCCAACTCATACGTGCGCCACCAATCATAAGCGGCCCCACGAAACTGAAAGGCAGTGAAGGAAACCCCGCCGGTCTCCACAATCCCCATAGTACGAAGAATACGATGACACTCCTCTAGAAAACCCAATGCATCATCCGAAGCCAAACCACTAAACACTGGAGGGTCATATTTCTTGAACCTCTCCAATCTACGCTGCTCGTCCTCAGAGGCAGCTGGTCCACCTCCCGGTTGTGCTGGGGCGGCAGGAGGCATAACCAAAACATCTGGAACCTGTCCCACCGGCACACGCCGCTCCGGTGTAACGGCTACGGAAGTCTGGGCCCTCCCCCGGCCCGAGATGTAGCTGCAATGAGAGGAAGCAACCCTGCCTAAGCTAAAGTGGTATACATACTCATGAACCGGGCCGGGGTCTCCTCGTAGTGCTGGAGTAGCAGCGACTATAGTCGGTGTACCGGTGCCTGCGCTCCAAACTGGTCTACCTGTGGCACCTTGTTCACCCTCAAGGGCGGGTGCCGTGGCCGTACCTCGGGCGCGTCCTCATCCTCAACCTCGGCCCCGGCCTCTGACGGCGGCAACGGGGGCGCGGGTACCCGATCATCGCGAGTAGATCGTGTCCTCACCATCCGTGAGAGAATAGAAAGCAGTAGTTTAGATTTTTTGTTGTTAAAAATGTCGCACGACAAGGAATCCAAAAGAAATGAAGAGTTTCCTAAACGGTTACATAGCCCCTCGTAGATAAATACAGACGTCTCCGTATCGATCAGCGAGACTCTAAGTAACCGGTCCGTGTCCCGTGACTCCTATGAACCTAGAGCTCTGATACCAACTTGTCACGACCCTAGTTCACCAATCGTGAACATGTCGTGATGGCACCCGGTCCCCATGACTAGGTAAGCCTAACACGTTGCGGAATATACCAGTTTATGAACATTTAATAAGAATTAGTGGAAAAATAAGATGAAAGGAATGTAATACGTGCCGCTTGGCACATACACCAGTCAAATACACTGTTTAAAACACTACCAAGAATCGAACCCGCAGTCCACAAGCACAGCAAATAAAGGAATACGCAGAGAGAGTAAATTATGCTTAACTATAACTTCACCGAAAAATAGTGCCAATAATTATCAAAAAAATAAGACAATTAGGCGACTAGACAGTTAGATACTACCTACTCATGCTCTCCTAACTGCTACCAGGTAGAAATATCGAATTTAACAGCTAACAACAGGAATATCACTCATTGAACATTTTGAGTAAAGTACGTGTTCAACAACCAGCGCATGGACACGCCCGTCACCTCGCGTACAAGGCATTTAAAGTATCACATAATATCCTAGGGGTGAAAGTCCCCCACACGAAGTTAGACAAGCCACTTACCTCAATTCCGGTACAAAACCGCTAAGAAATAACCCTCTTACCGCGAATGTCGGTCTCCACAAGTGTAGTATCTGATAAAAATCAATAGAATCACATCAAGATGGGCCAATTGGGCATTACCCAATCAAAATAGCTCAAAATACACCAAAACCCACAAGTTGTCAAAACCCGACTTTCGGTACGCTTATCGAAAAATCACGAAAATTATATATTCGGGCTCCTTATCTCAATACGAGTCTAAGCATATAAAGTTTATCAAATTCGGACTCCATTTGTCCACTCAAAACCTTGATCTTCTAAAGTTCAAGCCTAGGGTGAAAACCCCCATAAAATACCCCAAATTCCTCCATTTTCATGGGATAATTGCATAATATTGTCAACAATAATCATAATTTGAGTCCATAGTTGATTACCTGAAGAAACCCCTTGAATCTCCCTTCAAAATCGCCCAAATTGCCCCTAAAGCCGAGCCCTCAATGGTTGGAAATGTTTCTGAAATTTTTAACCCTCACTGCTCATTAAACCCAGGTCGATTTCCGCTTCTGTGGTCTCTAGGTCGCTTCGGCGACTCCGCTTCTGCGGGCATAGGGTCGCTTCTGCGACACTTGGCCATTTACTCAAAAGCCGCTTCTGCGGAAGCACAGTCGCTTCTGCGACTTCGCTTATGCGGACAAAAGTCCGCTCCTGCGGAACTAATGTCGCTTCTGCGGGCTCGCCTCTGCGGTCCAAGCTCCGTAGAAGCGAATACTACAGAAGGCAGGCACCAGCCTGCTGTAACGTTTTAAGATTCTTGCCGTTTAATCACCCGAATTCATCCCGAGTCCCCCGGGACCTCATCCAAACACACCAACACATCCTAATACCTTATTCGAACTTGTTCCAATCCTCAAAACACGTCTAACAACATCAAAACCCATAACTCACATCGAATTCAAGCCTAAATTCCTTAAAACTTTCCGAATTGCACATCCGATCTAAAACCCAACCAAACGACGTCTGAATGACCTGAAAATTTGCGGACATATCCAAAATTACAAAACGAAGCTACAGAAATTGTCGGAATTCCATTCCGACCCCCGGATCAAAATCCCACCTATCGTTCGGATTCGCCAAAATTTCAACCTTCGGCATTTCAAGCCTAATTGAGCTACGGACCTCCAAAATACATTCCGAACGCGCTTCTAACCCCGAAATCACCTAACGGAGCTAATGGAACCATCGGATTTTCGTTCCGAGATCGTCTTAACACTGTTCCGGCTACAGACCGTTTTCTAGCTTTAAAGCTCTCATTTAGGGACTAAGTGTCCCAAAATGCTCCTAATTTCATAACCTACTCTCTCGGCAAACCACAATAGCAGAAATGAACTTAGGGGAACAGTTAAATTGGGGATTGGGGCGTAATTTTCTAAAACGACCGGTCGGGTCGTTACAGAGTGCCATCACGACATGTTCACGATTGGTGAACTAAGGTCGTGACAAGTTGGTATAAGAGCTCTAGGTTCATAGGAGTCACGAGACACAGACCGGTTACTTAGAGTCTCGCTGATCGATAAGGAGACGTCTGTATTTATCTACGAGAGGCTATGTAACCGTTTAGGAAACTCTTCATTTCTTTTGGATTCCTTGTCGTGCGACATTTTTGGCACCAAATCTAAACTTTTGCTTTCTATTATCTCACAGATGGTGAGGACATGTGCTACTCGCGAGGATCAGGTACCCGCGCCCCCTGTTGCAGCCGTCAGAGGCCGGGGCCGAGGTAGAGGATGAGGACGCGCCCATGGTGCAGCCACAACACCCGCGCGCACTGCCGCTGAGGTGCCACAGGTAGACCAGGTTGGAGCGCAGGCACCTGGTACACCGACTACAGCTACCACTACTCCAGCACTCCAGGAGACCCTGGCCCAGTTCATGAGTATGTATACCACTTTAGCTCAGGCAGGATTTCTTCCTCTCGCTGCCCCTAAGTCGAATGCAACATGATGCAAACAAACGTTCCTACTAGGGATCAGGAATGAGGCTTTGTTATTCTAGGTTTAAAACCCGGGTTTATTGTCTAAATCTGGCTTACCCGAGTGGACAACTGGGGTTGAGGAGGGGGCGACGTAACGGGAGCACTAAAGTCTGCCCGGTCTTGTCACTTGCCCTAACACTCACTTATTTGGAATAATTTTTGAAAAGCGGGCTACGCGAATGTATTCACCATTTTTAGAAGATCCAGAAAGAAGTAGGGTTTCGGCACAGTTTATATATACAGTTCAAATAATATTAAAGTGGTAAAGTTATCATTTTGCACATTAAGCATTTATCATATAAAAATATTAGATTATAAACAAAGCCAAATACAACAACTATTCTAAGCTCGAATTTCTAACCCTGAACCAGTGGTTCTGGGTCACCGTCCCCAGCAGACTCGCCAGACACCTCCTTTTGGTGCAGGCCGCGCGGGCGCGAGGGAGTTTTTCCAATTGAAGGACAATCAAAACAGGATTTATTTATGAATTCAAAGTCGCCACTTGGGAGATTTATAGTATCCCAAGTCACCGGTTTGAATTCTGAATCGAGGAAAAGATTGACTCTGTTAAACAGTCTGCGTACCAGAAATCCGGATAAGGAATTATGTTAACCCGGGAGAAGGTGTTAGGTATTCCCGAGTTCTGTGGTTCTAGCACGGTCGCTTAACTGTTATATTTGGCTTAAATGTCTGATTTTTAACAAATATGAACTAATGTGCAGATTACCACTCCGAACCATTTTTATCGTTTAGAAAAATTATAATGTTGTGAGAATACATCTCGAATTTCGTCACATAAATGTGTCCGCAATTTTGATATATTCCGACTTCATTGGGATTTGGATTGGGGTCACATAAATGTATACCCGAGTTTAGGGAGGTATTTTTATTAAGTATGTACCTAAAGATGCTGGCGCTTTATTATTTTGGGAATGCCGTCAAATTCGCTAAACGACATATCCCGAAATCTAAGCATTTTTAACGCATGTATATATATATATATATATGAAGATCCCCTAATTTTATATTTAAACTTGTCTTATTTCGCTAATGAATCTAAAATGACTATATATATTATTTTATTTACCTCTAAATATACAAAAAAGAATATCCTAATTAAATAAATATTTGTAAGTGCAAACTTTTATTAATTAAAACCTCGTTTCATGCCGTATTTTATAAATATGCATTGCTAAAGCCTGAAATGACATATAGCATAAAATATATATATCAAAATAAACTAACCATTTTTTAATTAATTTAAACTAATTATTTTTAGAAACTAAAGAAATTAACCACTAAGGGATGTCATTATCTGGATTAAACACTGGCCTATATATTGTCTAATAGAATTTGATATAGAGGTATCATAAATAAATAAAAAAAATTTAAATACACAATCCAATCATATATATATATTACTAAGGCTTAATTTGCAATTATCCTAATATGTTACTAATAACAGTTAAAGCCGCGAATGAACTAATTGAAACTTTCTGTTAATCTCGATTTTTAATAATTTATAAAAAAACTAAAATTAATTAATAACCCGCAACCTATTTTATTATTAAGAAAGTTTTGATTGGAAATGCGCGAACGCATATTCCAAATTAATTTTTTTTAGAAATATATTTACGATTATATTTCGCGAACGTATACATAATCACAATCGTGCTTTAAGACGACCCTAAAGGATATTCTATGAAATATTAATCATTTGTATCTATAAGAAATTAATGCAAGGACCAAGTAAGATTTAATGGGAATGGCACACCTCAAACTACTAAAATTAATTAAAAGCTCGTAAACCATTTTAGTATTAAGAAGAGATCGATTAAAGTTGCGCGAACGCATACTTTGAGTCTTTCGAGGTACATGTCAATAAGCGGGAAATAAAAAAACATTAGATATATTTTCGATTTTAATCACTTGTGCATGCATATATTCTCTAATCTCTTCAGTAGCCATCAAAGAACAAGCCTTTAATGGACTGACATAGATTATCTCATTAAGCCTCTCATTCTCTTCTTGCATTTGCTGATATATAAGCACTACTTGGCAGTTCACTTTTAGCTGCCAAGTTATAATATATACTACTAAATACTAATAACCTCTTGTTCTATTATGACATTCTTTCAAAAAACAAAAAACAATCATTTCTACACATTCCAACTACTAATACATCTCTTAGACTAATGGCACCTAATAATCCATTAAATTCAATCTCAATGCTCAAGCCTCCAGACTAGTCAAACTGGACAATAGAAAATAAAATAGCTAAGACAACTTCAACTTCAAATTATGCCTAACTAGTTTATTACCACAAGTTTTGGGAAGCAATATTTAAATAGGCACGATTATTGGCCAAGCTGAGTTTAACGAACACACTTCCCATTTAAGAGAAGTCCTAAAATAGTTCAATAACACAAAATCAACAAAATTTAACAACATCATTGAACTAACTAAAGAATATAGAGATATGGCAACAAACTAAACTAGGATTCAATTCTCCAAATGGATTACTCTTCACATAAATTCATTTCTGCATAATTCAGCTTATAGTCATCAGAAGTGCAATTTGTGTACCTAGAAAGTTGAATTACGACAGGAGGAAGAGATTAGCAAACAGCTCACAGCAAAGCAATGTAACAGTAGTAGCAACAACTCAAAACCAGATTTTAGAAACAATGGAGTTTCAAGCTATTTTAAATCAGATGTGGGATCGTTCAAGCTTTTCAGAAATTCTAAGTAACCAAGAATACGAAGATCAAACAGAATTTCAGTAGCTTTCAACAAGAAAATGCAGGAACTTAAGGTTGTTTCAGAGTTTTCTTTTCAGTTTCCTTTCGACTCTCTATCAGTGTCTATCTCTCTCAATTTTCTTCAGTGTATGTAGTGTGTTTTCAGTGTATTTTCCAGTGTGTTTTTAGTGTGTAATCTCACCCTCTTATATAATGAAAAACAGCATCAGCCCTCTTTTTTAATTAGTCTTTTAATTGCTGTCAATTTCCAGCTCTTAAAAGTCTAAGTAGACCCCTTTTTTCAACCCTAAAAGTATCTATCCTTTAATTAACATTAAAAAGTACCCCCTACTCAATTATTAACCTCCTAACAGCACCCCCTAACTAATTGACTGCTAATTACCCCACAAGAGTTAACAGCAGCCCTCAATTAACTCTTTTGATCCTCTTAATCAAATCTATCAGCTATAACCAAATATTTCTAATTCAATAAGATATGGCATCACACAAAAGGGATCGATAATTTGAACAAAACATAGATATAAATTAGAACAACAGAAAGAACAAATGGATAACCTACTGGAAAACAAACTTTGCACTATAGTCCGGGTATTAAAACTGGAAGAACTTAATTGACGACATGAATTCTATCGAATATACAAGTCCTATCGCACAATTTTTATCTACAATAAACAGAAAAATACCATAAGGGGTTCCAGTAGAATTCACAGCAACATCGAGTTATACTAAAACCTAACTAATCGACGATTTCATTCAATTAAACTTATAATATATACGCAATGATAGAAGAACAAATTCGACCAAATAAAAGGCCATTTGGAGACGGGCAGAATGAATTCGAAAGAAAAAATAAGAAAAACCAATGAGATAAATTATACAAGTATCCAGATATTAATAAACACAACCTGAACAAAAATGAAAGGAAAAAATACCTCAGGAAATCAGAATGACTTAGGTTCAAACTCGGCTTGGAATTATTGAGGCCAAACGGGCCATAATCGAGGTGTTCTTGATTGAGAACACCTAGACTAAGGTCCCTTGGACCTCAATTGATGATTAATTCGGCTCGAAATGGGCTTTTGAAAATTAGGGTTTTTGAGGGTCAAAATTTGGGGCTTTACTGGTTCCGGTCAGATTCGAGCCGGACCAGTTTTGGAAGGGTCATGAGGGAGGTCCGGTGAGGCTGTGGTGCAAAGTTGGAGTGATTTGGCATAGGTTGAAGTTCAACTCGAATCTTCAATTGAAGATTCGAGAAGTTTGAGGGTGATTTGAGAAGAACGGTTAATGGATTCGTGTTGGGGGTGTTGAGAGGAAGCGATGGTGTAAAAATGGGGAGGTTTGGCTTACTTCCACCGGCGGAGGCGATTTCCGGCCGGCGGATTAGGGTGGCGGGAGGCGGCTGTTTTGAGAGAGAAGAAGAAGACATTGTTTTATGGTTTTGGGGGGGAAAGTGAGGCGGATTGAGGGTTCTTGGGGGATGTTTGGTATATTAGAAATGTAAGAAATAATCTCAACCGTTGGATTATTACATCCAACGGCCAAGATTAAACGGGGTGATGGGCGGGTTAAGAGATTGGGTTTGGGTAATGGGTTGAACCGGGTTTTTGGGGTGTTTTTGGACTGGGTCTGCCGAATTTCGTTGGGCTTTTGGCATTTTGGCCGAATTTTGATTTCCTCTTATTATTTCCTTTCTTTTGTTTTCTTAAAATAAGACTAAAATTCTAAAAATTCTAAATTAACTTATAGAACTAAATTAATTTATAAAAGAGATAATTAACTACTAATATTAATTATTACAAATAATTGATTAATAATTAAAAATAAAATTACCCAATTTGGACATTAAATACTAAAAAAATGCAAAAATACATATTTTTGCGAATTTTCATTTTTTTTGGTAAAAATAGACTTAATTACTCCTAATTGCAAAGTTGAAAAAATGCAAACACGACATATTTTTGTATTTTCATCAATATAAACACCTATAATCACGTATATACGAATGCAAACAAATACCAAAATAACACGAAAATTCACAACAAAAAATACACAAAAAATGCACACAATAAAACAGACCATTTTGTTCTGATTTCATTTGGGAGTAGCTCGTGTGAGGCAAAAATCACGTGTTCATAAAACGATTAAGGCTTTTTTGATGAGTCACTAACGCTTGAAGCTTTTTAATGATTTTCTAAGTCTTGCAGGATATGACCAGATAGTGTGTCTTTAGGATTACACGTATAGGAATCACCTATGTGAGTGTGAAGTGTAAGACGCTTCAAGGAGAATGAAAGTAAAGGCATATTCTCTAAGCACTCATGAAACCAGGCGGTGTTCATGGCTGAAATGAACACAACCGTGAGAACCATAGATGGTTAAGGATTGATTATGTGACTTATGTTGTCTAGGTATACAACAAAGCTCGAAGGTTCAAAGATATCAAATCAACCGATTGACCTAGTATATCCGATATAAGTTCATTACGGAAAGTTCAAAAAAAAAACCTACTTATCTAGATGCAATCAATTCTTGTTTGTAAAACACGCACACGTTCGTGCATTCCTTTAAGTTTATAGCAATTCCTCATTCATGTGGGGGGTTGTTGGGTTTTTTATTTAATAAATAATAACAAAAGATATGTGAATAGAAACTAATGTGAAAAGAAATAGAGGGATGACCCGCGACCCGATCTGCTCTAGCCTGTTTTTCTTTCCCGGATTAATTTAAATTCGTTTTAATTTCCCGCAAAAATTTCCAACAGTCATGGCTGTTTTGAAATAGTGTCATACCTGTTTCAAAAGCCATGACTATTTTGAAAGGTTGCACACCTCTTCAGAGGGTCACACCTGTTCCAATAGCCATGACTATTTTGAAAGGCTGCAAATCTATTTAGAGGGTCACACTGTCACGACCCAGATTCCCCCACCATCGGGATCGTGATGGCGCCTACTCGTGGTAGCTAGGCAAGCCAATTCACTTACCATCTTCTTATTTATACAACCATTTTGTTCTCATATTTAATAGCAAGAATAAATACTCATATATTTAAATACGGAAGTCTTTGGAATAAAAGATGAATAATAGTGTAAAGTAACTGACATAAATCCTCTACCGATGATGTGGAGTCACAACTCACGAACTACTAAGGAATAACTACACATAATAGTCTGAAGGAAAAATAAATAATAACTGTTTGTCTCGAAACAATGAGACCACAGCAATAATAAAAGCAAATAGAGGAGCCGCCGGGCCTGCGGACACCTGCAAGCTACCTCGGTCTCGGATGTACGGTAATCCCGCTAGTGTACTACTGCTTCTGCTCCTGCTCAAAACCTGGACCTGTGCAAAAGCGCACAGAAGTGTAGTATCAGCACAATCCAACCACATGTGCTGGTAAGTGCCTGGCCTATCCCGGCAAAGTAGTGACAAGCCTAGGACCAGACACTCACATAAACATGTATGAACCACAAAATAACAGAAATATTGAGTAACACAACTAACAAAGGAGGTAACATGCTGGGGGAGCACAATCAGCAACACATAATAAATCAGTAAGATAAAAACAGAGTGTAGCAAAAACGGTTATTGCAAAGCAAGAAATTTAAATGGTTGCACGGCATCACCCTTCGTGCTTTTACTCTCATCCGTCACCAAATAATCAAATAAAAGTGCACGGCATCACCCTTCATGCTTTTACTCTCATCCTCACATCCATGGCACGGCATGATCCTTTGTGCATAGTTTAAGTAAAAACGGCACGGAATGTCCCTTCGTGCATAAATAATAAACATGGCACGGAATGATCCTTCGTGCATAAATTAAGTAACAACGGCACGGAATGTTCCTTCATGCATAAATAGTAAAACAAGGCACAGAATGATCCTTCGTGCGAAGATAAGTAAAAAAAAATGGCACGGCATCTGCCTTCGTGCATTATCTCTCTTCCTCACCCAAATAACAATCACAATCAAGGGCAAAAGAATGAAACAAGTAATATGTACCGTCCCGGGAAGGGAAACAATAATAATAACAATATCCCGGCAAGGGCTCAAGAACATGACTTAAGAACATTCCACATTAACTCACAACATGTGTCGACAAACGACTCACGGTCATACTAGACGCCGGTGTATAGATGCTTATCACCACGCCTATACACCGCACTCGATCACATAGCAATTAGCAATTATCATACTCAATCATATTTCCTCAAGCTAGGATAGATCAAACACTTACCTCAAAGCCTTGAAGTCCAATTAACCTTCAACTATCGTTTTACCTCAAAATTCAACCTTTAACTCGCTCGAATCTAATCACAATTGGTTCAATTACTTTAATAAATACTATATAAATTGGTTTGGATGCATAAAAATGGTTTTCTCAAAGTTTTACCCAAAATTTCCCAAAACGCCCCCGATCCCACGTGGTCGAAACTCGGGGTTCGGACTGAAATCAGGTTACCCATTCCCTCACGAGTTTAATTATATGATTTGTTTCGAAATCGGATCTCAAATCGAGGTCCAATTCCCCAATTTATGAAAAACTTAGGTTCTACCCAAAAACAACAATTTCAACCATAAAAACCTTTGATTTCTCATGGAAAACATGTTTAATGATGTTAGGAATTGAAAAAGTTAAGTAAAAATCGACTTACAAGTGATTTGGAGTGATATTGCTCTTGAAAAATCGTGTATGGGGTTTTGGGTTTTGAAAGAATGGTGAAAAGGGGTTTAAAATCGTTTAAGTATAAGATTGCACAGCTGCGGATATGGGAATTGCGAACATATGTTTGCAATTACGAACATAGCAAGTCCTAACTACGGACATCGCATTTGCAATGGAATTGTTCGCATTTGCGAACATAGGCCAATACAGGGCCACTTCGCATTTGCGAAGTTCTGTTCGCATTTGCGAACATGTGCCTTTCCTGGGCAGCATCGCATTTACGAGGTTCTTTTCGTCTTTGCGAACCAAGGCCTTTCCTGGCCAACTTCGCATTTGCGAAGATTGGTTCGCATTTGCGAACCAAGGCCAGTTCTGCGTTATCTCGCAATTGCGAGTAATTCTTCGCAATTGCGAAGATATCAGCTGGGAAAAAAATACTAGCTGTGTTCTTTTTCAAAATTTGCTCTAACGGTCTATCAAATCTTTACCGGAGCTCTCGGGCTCCATACCAAACATGCACACAACCTCAAAACCATACCACGAACATTCTCGCGTGATCAAATTGCCAATATAACATCGTTTTCATAGAATTGAGCCTCAAATTCATGATTTCTTCTTTTAAACTTCATAAATTTTCATATTTGGAACTCATGGTTCAAAACACATCAAACAACGTTCAATTTCCGTCAAACTTTGCAAGAAGTACTTAAATAATATATAAGACTTGTACCGGGCGTCGGAACTAAAATACGAGCCTGATACCATGGTCTTTTAATCAATTTTCATTTCCATTTTCATTAATAATTTCAGCAATAGAATTTAAAAGAAAAATTCATATCTTGAGCTCTACGCCTCGGAATTCGACTCCGGATGCATGCCCGAGTCCCATATTTTCCTACGGACCTTCCGGGACCGTCCGATCTCTAGTTCGGTTCGTTTACCAAAAATATTGACCGAAGTCAACTACATCAATATTAATATCAAATTTCTTCAAATTTTCCATAGAATTCACATAATCTAACACAAAAATTTTCCGGCTATGTGCCCGGACTACGATGTAAATCGAGGCAATATAAAATAAGGTTTTCAAAGCCTCGGAAGTGCGGAACAATTGAGGAAAACAGGTGATGACCCTTTGGGTCATCACATCCTCCACCTCTAAAACAACCGTTCGTCCTCTAACGGACAAGAGAAGGAAGTACCTGAGTCGGGGAACAAATGTGGGTAATGGGTCTGCATATCAGACTCGGACTCCCAGGTCGATGCCTCAGGAGGCTGACCTCTCCACTGAACACACACAGAAGGAAAACTCTTCCCTCTCAACTGTCGAACCTGCTCGTCTAGAATGGCCACCGGCTCCTCCTAGTAAGATAGATCTTTTTCCAATTGGACAGTACTAAAGTCTAACACGTTTGTAGGATCGTTGTGGTACATCCGAAGCATAGATACATGAAAAACAGGATGCACGGCTGATAAGCTAGGTGGTAGCACAAGTCTGTAAGCCACCTCTCCCACTCGGTCCAGAATCTCAAATGGACCAATATACCTAGGGCTGAGCTTGCCCTTCTTTCCGAACCTCATCACACCCTTCATAAGCGACACCCGGAGCAATACCCGCTCACCAACCATGAAATCCACGTCTCAAACCTTACGATCTGCATAACTCTTCTGTTTGGACTGAGCTGAACGCAACCTCTCCTGGATAGTCTTGACCTTGTCTAAGGCCTCTTGAACTAGGTCTGTACCCAGCAACCGAGCCTCTCCCGGCTCAAACCATCTGACTGGAGAGACCGACATCGCCTACTATACAATGCCTCATATGGAGCCATCTGAATGCTATAGTGGTAGCTGCTGTTGTAGGGGAACTCTGCTAATGGTAGAAGCTGGTCCCACGAGCCTCCAAAATCAATGACACAAGCTCGGAGCATGTCCTCTAGGATTTGAATAGTCCTCTCGGATTGAC
Organism: Nicotiana noctiflora; assembly: GCA_032618575.1. Taxonomy (NCBI): domain Eukaryota; kingdom Viridiplantae; phylum Streptophyta; class Magnoliopsida; order Solanales; family Solanaceae; genus Nicotiana; species Nicotiana noctiflora. The sequence goes on from JASVEL010004799.1 coordinate 22,893, forward strand.
CGTCCATTTGAGGATGAAAAGATGTACTCAACTGAACCTGGGTGCCTAACTCCTGCTGGATCGCTCTCCAGAAACGCGAGGTAAACTGCGTACCCCGATCTGAGATAATAGACGCCGGCACCCCATGAAGGTGAACAATCTCCCGGATGTAAATCTCTGCTAACTTCTCCGATGAGTAAGAGACAAAAACTGGAATGAAGTGTGCTGATTTGGTCAGCCTATCAACAATGACCCAAATAGCATCAAATTTCCTCTAAGTCTAAGGGAGTCCAGTAACGAAGTTGATTGTAATCTGCTCCTGTTTCCACTCAGGAATTACAATTCTCTGGAACACACCACCAGGCCTTTGGTGCTCATATTTAACATGCTGACAATTTAGACACCGAGTGACATACGCAACAATGTCCTTCTTCATTCTATCCACCAATAGTGCTGCCGCTAGTCCTAATACATCTTCGCGGCACCCGGGTGCATAGAATACCACGAACTCTGGGCTTCCGCTAAGATCAACTCTCGAATCCCCACAACGTTGGGGACACAAACTTGCCCCTGCAATCTCAATACTCCTTCATCATCTAGAGTTACCTTCGTGTAATCTCCGCGCTGTGCAGTATCCCTCAGGTCACGCAAATAAGGATCATCGAACTGCCTCTCACGGATATGCTCTAATAGAGAAGAACGAGCAACCGTGCAGGCTAACACCCTGATAGGTTCAAAAATGTCTAATCTCATGAACCGATTGGCTAAGGCCTGGACATCTAGAGCAAGTGGTCTCTGGCTGACCGGAATATAAGCGAGACTATCCATGCTGGAAGACTTCCTACTCAATGCATCAGCCACCACATTGGCCTTACCTGCGTGATATAAGATAGTAATATCATAGTCTTTCAGTAACTCTAACCACCTCCTCTGTCGCACATTTAACTCTTTTTGATTTAATAAATACTGAAGACTCTTGTGATCCATGTATATCTCGCATGCCACACCATATAGATAATGCCTCCAGATATTTAAGGCATGAACAACTGCTGCCAGCTCAAGGTCATGAAACGGATAATTCTTCTCATGGATTTTCAACTGTCTCGAAGCATTAGCAATAACCTTGCCACCCTGCATCAATACCGCTCCAAGCCCCGTACGGGATGCATCACAGTAAACTGTGTAAGGCTGTGAACACGTGGGTAAAATCAACACTGGTGCCGTAGTCAAAGCTGTCTTGAGCTTCTAAAAGCTCGCCTCACACTCATCTAACCACTTGAACTGGGCACCCTTCTAGGTCAACCTGGTCATCGGGGCTGCAATAGAAGAGAACCCCTCTATAAATCGACGGTAGTAGCCTGCTAACCCCAAGAAACTCTACATCTCGATCACTGAAGCTAGTCGAGGATAATTCTTGACTACCTCAATCTTTTTTGGGTCCACCTGAATACCCTCTACATACACGATATGACCCAAGAATGCAACCGAACTCAACCAAAACTTGTATTTTAAAAACTTGGCATATAGCTTATTATCCTTCAGAGTTCTAAGAACCACTGTGAGGTGCTCTTCGTGCTCTTCCTGGCTGCCGGAGTATACCAGGATATCATCTATTAAAACTATCACGAACAGATCTGGATAAGGCCTGAACACTCAATTCATCAACTCCATAAATTCTGCTGGAGCATTGGTCAACCCGAAATACATGACCACGAATTCATAGTGCCCATACCGAGTGCGAAAGGCTGTCTTAGGAATGTCAGGTGCTCTGATCTTCAGGTGATGGTAGCCTGACCTCAAATCTATTTTCGAGAACAACCTCACTCTTTGGAGCTGGTCAAACAAATTATCAATCCTCGGTAGTGGATACTTATTCTTTATCATCACTTTGTTTAATTGTCGATAATCAATACACATCCGCATCGAGCCATCCTTTTTCTTCACAAATAACACCATTGCACCCCAGGGAGAAACACTGGGCCTGATAATGCTCTTTTCTAGAAGGTCTTGCAACAGATCTTTTAACTCCTTTAACTCTAGCGGGGCCATGCGATACGGTGGAATAGATATGGGCTAAGTGCCCGGTGCCAGATCAATGCAATAATTAATATCCCTGTCGGGTTGCATACCCGGCAAGTCTGAAGGGAAGACTTCGAGAAAATCCCATACAATAGGAACTGAATCAATAGAAGGAATCTCCATGCTGGAATCATGAACATATGACAAATAAGCTAAACACCCCTTCTCGACCATGCGTCGAGCCTTAACATATGAAATAACATTGCGAGCGGAGTGGCCTGGGGTCCATCTCCACTCTAGTCGGGGTGATTCTGGCAAGGCCAAGGTCACTGTCTTGGAATGACAATCGCGGATAGCATGATACGGGGACAACCAATCCATCCCCAATATGACATTAAAATCCACTATGTCTAATAGCAATAAATCAACATGGGTCTCAAGACCCTCGAATATAACCACGCACGAATGATGCACCCGATCGACTACTATAGAGTTACCCACTGGTGTAGACACATAGACTGGAATTTCCAGAGCATAGCTAGGAACAGCCAGGCATGCTGCACAGTAGGAAAACACATACGAATATGTAGACCCAGGTTCAAATAATACCGAAGCACCTCTATCACAAACTAGAATGCTACATGTAATCACAGCATCTGACCCCTCTGCCTATGGCCTAGCTGGTAAAGCTTAAATCGGGGATCGGCACCACCCCTCTAAGCTATGTCTCTGGGACGGTCATCCACTGGCTGACCTCTACCTCTGGCGGGGCGGTCTCCACCTCTATGGTCTCGACCTCTACCTCTACGATATCTACCCCCACCTCTGGCTGGCTGTGGGGCAGCTGGGGCCTGAATCATGGGGAGAGGACCCCGCTACTAAGTGTTTCCTGTTGAGGGCAAAACCTAACAAGATGACCTGGGTCACCACAACCATAACAACATATTGGCTGCTGGGATTGCTGACGCTGACGACCTGAATGGCCCTCACGAACACTCTGAAGAGGCTGAGAATTGATGGGAGGTTGGTCTAAATACTGCTCATGAAACCCGTGATCACCTAAACTACCCTACGAAGCCTGGAGAGCTGACTGAAAAGGCCTGAAGACTGGCACCTATTATAAGAATCCCTGCCTCCAGATGAAGTACCACTAAATCTGCCGGAATGATGAGGCCTCTTGTCTGAAGGTTAACCACCTCCCCGAGCAAGAGCCATCTCAACCCTACGAGCTGCATTAGCCACCTCCTAAAAAGATATGTCACTCCCAACTCCCACAACCATCTGAAGCTGGATCGGCTGATTTAGCCCATCTATAAACCTGCGGACCCTCTCCATATCTGTGGGGAGTATCACAACTGCATGACGTGCCAGATCGACAAACCTCGTCTCATATTGGGTAACAATCATAGAACCCTGCTGGAGGCACTCAAACTGCCTCTGAAGTGCCTCTCGCTGGTTAACAGGGAGAAACGTCTCCAAAAATAACTCCACAAACCGGTCCCATGTTAAAGCCGGGGACCCTGCTGGTCGAGTCAAATAGAAATCTCTCCACCAAGTCTTGGCGGATCCTGCAAGCCTGAATGTGCAAAAATCAACCCCGTTAGATTCCACTATTCCCATAGTCTTGAGAATCTCATGGCAACTAAATAAGAATTCATGGGGATCCTTTGACGGGGCACCGCTGAATGTGGTGGTAAAAAGCTTGGAGAACCGATCAAGTCTCCATAGAGCATCAGAAGTCATGGCCTCTCCGTCTCCGGCTTAAGCTGTAGTGCCTGTCTGAGTGGCCACTGCTGGCTGAGCTACTGGTGCCTGAGCCTGGGGAGCTACTGGCTCCAGAGTACGTGCAACAGGAGTCTGGGCCCCTCCTCCAGCCTGAGAAGTGGCTGGTACAATTGGTAGTAAGCCCGCTCTAGCGACACTATCCATAAAATCCGCTATTCTGACCAAAGCCTCCTGAAGATTAGGGGTGAATAAGACCTCCCCTGGGACCTGAGCTCGGCACAGTGGAGCTGCTGGGACTGGAACCTCCTCACCAATTTCAACTTGAGGCTCCACCTCTGGAACCGTTGCTTGGGGTTGAGCTCTGCCCCTACCAAGGCCTCCGAGGTGGCCTCGGCCCCTGCCCCTCGCCGGAGCTGCCTGGGAATCAGGCTGCTGATCAGCGGATGAAGAAGCGCGTGTCCTCACCATCTGTGAATGGACAAAGTAGAAATTCAATCAGTATTTGAGGAACAAATCGCACGACAAGAAGGAATGAACGAGAGACTTTTCCTAACTCAATAGACTCTGGAGGACAAGTACAGACGTCTCTGTACCTACCCCTAAGACTCTACTAAGCTTGTTCGCGAGTTGTGAGACCTATGTAACTTAGAGCTCTCATACCAACTTATCACGACCCAGATTCCCCCATCATCGGGATCGTGTTGGAGACTACTCGTGGTAGCTAGGCAAGCCAATTCACTCACCATATTCCTGTTTATACAACCATTTTGTTCTTATATTTAATAGCAAGAATAAATACTCATATCTTTAAATGCGGAAGTCTTTCGAATAAAAGATGAATAATAGTGTAAGGTAACTGACATAAATTCTCTACCCAAGATGTGGAGTCACAAACTCACGAACTACTAAGGAATAACTACACATAATGGTCTGAAAGAAAAATAAATAATAACCGCCTGTCTTGAAACAATGAGATCACCACAGCAATAATAAAAGCAAATAGAGGAGATGTCGAGCCTGCGGACGCCTGCAAGCTACCTCGGTCTCGAAAATACAGTAATCCCGCTAGTGAACTACTGCTGTTGCTGCTGCTCAAAACCTGGACCTATGCAAAAATGCACAGAAGTGTAGTATCAGCACAATCCGACCCCATGTGCTGGTAAGTGCCTGGCCTATCCCGGCGAAGTAGTGACAAGCCTAGGACCAGACACTCACATAAACCTGTGCAGTTCTATAAATATATATACCAATAATAGAGATATTGAGTAACACAACTAACAAAGGAGGTAACATGCTAGGGGAGCACAATCAGCAACACATAATAAATCAATAAGATATAAACAGAGTGTAGAAAAAATGGTTATTGCAAAGCAAGAAATTTAAATGGTTGCACGGCATCACCCTTCATGCTTTTACTCTCATCCTCACCAAATAATCAAATAAAAGTGCACGGCATCACCCTTCGTACTTTTACTCTCATCCTCACATCCATGGCATGGCATGATCCTTCGTGCATGGTTTAAGTAAAAATGGCACAAAATGTCCCTTCGTGCATAAATAATAAACATGGCACGGAATGATCCTTCGTGCATAAATTTAGTAACAACGGCATGGAATGTTCCTTCGTTCATAAACAGTAAAACAAAGCACGGAATGATCCTTCGTGCGAACATAAGTAAAAAATATGGCACGTCATCACCCTTCGTGCATTATCACTCTTCCTCACCCAAATAACAATACAGTCAAGGGCAAAAGAATGAAACAAGTAATATGTACTGTCCCGGCAAGGGAAACAATAATCATAACAATATCCCGGCAAGGGAACAACATCAACAACACAACAAAGTCCCGGTGAGGAAAGCAATAATCAACCTTCACAACCCGGCAAGGGCTCAAGAACATGACTTAATGACATTCCACATTAACTCACAACATGTGTCAACAAACGACTCACGGTCATACTAGACGCCAGTGTATAGATGCTCGTTGCCACGCCTATACACTGCACTCGATCACACAGCAATTAGCAATTATCACACTCAATCTTATTCCCTCAAGTTAGGATAGATCAAACACTTACCTCAAAGCCTTGAAGTCCAATTAACCTTCAACTATCGCTTTACCTCGAAATTTAACCTTCAACTCGCTCGAATCTAATCATAATTGGTTCAATTACTTTAATAGATACTATATAAATTGGTTTGTATGCATAAAAATGGTTTTCTCAAAGTTTTACCCAAAATTTCCCAAAACACCCCCGTCCCACATGGTCGAAACTCGGGGTTCGGACCGAAATCCGGTTACCCATTCCCTCAAGAGTTCAATTATATGATTTGTTTTCAAATCGAGGTCCAATTCCCCAATTTATGAAAAACCTAGGTTCTACCCAAAAACAACAAATTCAACCATAAAAACCTTTGATTTCTCATGAAAAACATGTTTAATGATGTTAGGAATTGAAAGAGTTGAGTAAAAATCGACGTACTAGTGATTTGGAGTGATATTGCTCTTGAAAAATCATGTATGGGGTTTTGGTTTTTGAAAGAATGGTGAAAAAGGGGTTTAAAATCGTTTAAGTATAAGATTGTACAGCTCCGGATATGGGAATTGCGATCATATGTTCGCAATTGGAAACATAGCAGTTCCTGACTGCGGACATCGCATTTGTGAGGGAATTGTTCGCATTTGCGAACATAGGCCAATACAGGGCTACTTCGCATTTGCGAAGTTCTGTTCGAATTTGTGAACCTGTGCCTTTCCTGGGAAGCATCGCATTTGCGAGGTTCTTTTCGCATTTGCGAACCAAGGCCTTTCCTGGCCAACTTCGCATTAGTGAAGGTTGCTTCGCATTTGCGAACCAAGGCCAGTTTTGGGTTATCTAGCAATTGCGAGTAATTCTTCGCAATTGCGAAGATATCAGCTGGGGAAAAATACCAGCTGTGTTCTTTTTCAAAATTTGCTCTAATGGCCTATCAAATCTTTACTCGAGCTCTCGGGCTCCAAACCAAACATGCACACAACCTCAAAAATATACCACGAACTTGCTCGCGCGATCAAATCGCCAATATAACATCGTTTTCATAGAATTGAGCCTCAAATTCATGATTTCTTCTTTTAAACGTCATAAATTTTCAAATTTGGAAATCATGGTTCAAGACACATCGAACAACGTTCAATTTCCGTCAAACATTGTAGGAAGTTCTTAAATAATATATAAGACTTGTACCGGACGTCAGAACCAAAATACGAGCCCGATACCATGGTCTTTTAATCAATTTTCATTTCCATTTTCATTAATAATTTCATAAAAACAATTTCACAGAAAAATTCATATTTTGGGCTCTAGGCCTCGGAATTCGACTCCGGTCGCATGCCCGAGTCCCATATTTTCCTACGGACATTCCGGAGCCATCCAATCTCGGGTTTGGATATGTTTACCAAAAATTATGACCGAAGTCAACTATATCAATATTAATATCAAATTTCTTCAAATATTCCATAGAATTCACATATTCTAACACAAAAATTTTCAGCTACGCGCTCGGACTATGCACATAAATCGAGGCAATATAAAATAATGTTTTCAAGGCCTCAGAAGTGCGAAACAAATAAGGAAAATAGGTGATGACCCTTTGGGTCGTCACATCCTCCACCTCTAAAACAACCGTTCATCCTTGAACGGACAAGAGAAGGAAGTACCTGAGTCGGGGAACAAATGTGGGTAACGGCTCCGCATATCATACTCGGACTCTCAGGTCGATGGCTCAGGAGGCTAACCTCTCTAGTGAACACGCACATAAGGAAAACTCTTCGACCTCAACTATCGAACCTGCCGGTCTAGAATGGCCACCGGCTCCTTCTTGTAAGATAGATCCTTGTCCAATTGGACAGTACTGAAGTCTAACACGTGTGTAGGATCGCTGTGGTACCTCCGAAGCATAGAAACATGAAAAACTAGATGCACGGCTAATAAGCTAAGTGGAAGCGCAAGTCTGTAAGCCACCTCTCCCACTCGGTCCAGAATCTCAAATAGACCAATATACCTAGGGCTGAGCTTTCCCTTCTTTCGAACCTCATCACACCCTTCATAGGCGACACCCGGAGCAATACCCACTCACCAACCATGAAATTTACATCTGAAACCTTACGATCTGCATAACTCTTCTATCTGGACTGAGCTGAACGCAACCTCACCTGGATAGTCTTGACCTTGCCTAAGGCCTCCTGAACTAGGTCTGTACCCAACAACCGAGCCTCTCCCGGCTCAAACCATCCGACTGGAGACCGACATCGCGTACCATACAACGCCTCATACGGAGCCATTTGAATGCTAGACTGGTAGTTGTTGTTGTCGGCGAACTCTGCTAATGGCAGGAACTGGTCCCACGTGCCTCCAAAATCAATGACACAAGCTCGGAGCATGTCCTCGAGGATCAAAATAGTCCTCTCGGACTGACCGTCCATCTGAAGATGAAAAGTTGTACTATTCTTCAACCTGGGTGCCTAACTCCTGCTGGACCACTCTCCAGAAACGTGAGGTAAACTGCATACCCCAATCTAAGATAACAGACACTGGCACCCCATGAAAGCAAATAATCTCCCGGATGTTAATCTCAGCTAACTTCTCCGATGAGTAAGAGACAGATACTAGAATGAAGTGTGCTGACTTGGTCAGCCTTTCAACAATGACCCAAATAGCATCAAATATCCTCTAAGTCAAAGGGAGTCCAGTAACGAAGTCAATTGTAATCCGCTCCCATTTCCACTCGGGAATTTCAATTCTCTGGAACACACCACCAGGCCTCTGGTGCTCATATTTAACCTGCTGACAACTAGACACCGAGCGACATACGCAACAATGTCCTTCTTTATTCTATGCCACCAATAGTGCTGCCGCAAGTCCTGATACATCTTCACGGCACCCGGGTGAATAGAATACCACGAACTATGGGCCTCCGCTAAGATCAACTCTCGAATCCCCTCAATGTTGGGCACATAAACTCTCCCCTGCAATCTTAATACTCCGTCATCATATAGAGTTACCTTCGTGGCACCTCCTCGATGTGCAGTATCCCTCAAGTCATGCAAATAAGGATCATTGAACTGCCTCTCACGGATATGCTCTAATAGAGAAGAATGAGCGATCGTGCAGGCTAACACCCTACTAGGCTCAGAAATGTCTAATCTCACGAACCGATTGGCTAAGGCCTGGACATCTAGAGCAAGTGGTCTCTGGTTGACCGGGATATAAGTAAGACTATCTATGCTGGTAGACTTCCTACTCAACGCATCAGCCACCACATTGGCCTTACCTGGGTGATATAAGATAGTAATATCATAGTCTTTCAGAAACTCTAACTACCTCCTCTGTCGCACATTTAACTCTTTTTGCTTGAATAAATACTTAAGACTCTTGTGATTCGTGTATACCTCGCACGCCACACCATATAGATAATACCTCCAGATTTTTAAGGCATGAACAACTGCTGCCAGCTCAAGGTCATGAACCAGATAATTCTTCTCATGGGGTTTCAACTGTCTTAAAGCATATGCAATAACATTGCCATCCTGCATCAATACCGCTCCAAGCCTAGAACGGGATGCATCATATTAGACTGTGTAAGGCCATGAATCCGTGGGCAAAATCAACACTGGTGCCATAGTTAGAGCTGTCTTGAGCTTCTGAAAGGTCGCCTCACACTGATCTGACCACTTGAACTAGGCACCCTTCTGGGTCAACCTGCTCATCGGGGTTGCAATAGAAGAGAACCCCTCTACGAATTTGTAGGTAGTAGCCTGCTAACCCCAAGAAACTCCGGATCTCGGTCACTAAAGTTAGTCGAGGCCAATTCTTGACTGCCTCAATCTTCTTTGGGTCCACCTGAATACACTCTACTAACACGATATGACCCAGGAATGCAACCGAACTCAACTAGAACTCGCATTTTGAAAAATTGGCATATAGCTGATTATCCTTCAGAGTTTGAAGAACCACTCTGAGGTGCTGCTCATGCTCTTCCTGGATGTGGGAGTATACCAAGATATCATCTATAAAGACTATCACGAACAGATCTAGATAAGGCCTGAACAATCGATTTATCAACTCCATAAATGATGCTGGAGCATTGGTCAAACCGAAACATATGACTAAGAATTCATAGTGCCCATAGCGAGTGCGAAATGCTGTCTTAGGAATGTCAGTCGCTCTGCTCTTCAGCTGATGGTAGCCCGACCTCAAGTCTATTTTTGAGAACACCCTCGCTCCTTGGAGTTGGTCAAATAAATCATCAATCCTCGGCAGTGGATACATATTCTTTATACTTTGTTTAGTCTCCGATAATCAATACACATCCGCATCGAGCTATCCCTTTTCTTCACAACTAACACCGGTGCACCCCAGGGAGAAACACTGGGCCTGATAAAGCTCTTTTCTAGAAGGTCTTGCAATTGATATTTTAACTCATTTAACTTTGGCGAGGCCATGCAATAAGGTGGAATAGAGATGGGCTGAGTGCCCGGTGCCATATCAATACAGAAATCAATATTCCTGTTGGGTGGCATACCCGGCAAGTCTGAAGGGAAGACCTCAGGAAAATCCCGTACAATAGGAACTAAATCAATAGAAGGAATCTCCAAACTAGAATCACGAACATATGCCAAATAAGCTAAACACCCCTTCTCGACCATGCGTCGAGCCTTAACAAATGAAATAATATTGCAAACGGAGTGGCCTGGGGTCCCTCTCCACTCTAGTCGGGGTTATTCTGGCAAGGCCAAGGTCACTGTCTTGGCATGACAATCGAGGATAGCATGATATGGGGCCAACCAATCCATCCCCAATATGACTTCAAAATCTACCATGTCTAATAGCAATAAATCGACATGGGTCTGAAGACCCTCGAATATAATCACGCACGAACGATGCACCCGGTCGACTACTATAGAATCTCCCACTGGTGTAAACACATAGACTGAAATGTCCAGGGCATAGCTAGGCACGGCCAGGCATGGTGCAAAGTAGGAAGACACATATGAATATGTAGACCCAGGGTCAAATAATATGGAAGCACCTCTATCACAAACCTGAATGGTACCTGCAATTATAGCATCTGATGCCTCTGCCTCTGGCCTAGCCGGTAAAGCATAAAATTGGGGATCGGCACCACCCCTCTAAGCTATGTCTCTGGGACGGTCATCCACTAGCTGACCTCTACCTCTGGTAGGGCGGTCTCTACCTCTACGGTCTTGACCTCCACCTCTACAATCTATACCCCCGCCCCTGGCTGGCTGGGCAGGCTGTGGATTAGTTGGGGCCTGAATCATGGGGCGAAGACCCCGCTGCTGAGTGTTGCCCGTTGCTCGAGGTCAACACATGACAAGATGACCTGGGTCACCACAACCGTAACAACATTTTGGCTGCTGGGACTGCTGACCCTGATGACCTGAATGGCCCCCACGAACACTCTGAAGAGGATGAGCACTGATGGGAGGCTGGTCTGAATACTGCTCACAAAACCCGCGATCACCTAAACCACCGTACTAATTCTGGAGAGCTGACTAAAAAGGCTTGGAAAAGTGGCCCCTATCATAAGAATTCCTGCCTCCAGATGAAGTACCACTAAATCTGCCGGAATGACGAGGCCTCTTGTCAGAAGAATAACCACCTCCCCGAGCAAGAGCCATCTCAACCCTACGAGCTGCATTAGCTGCCTCCTGAAAAGATATGTCACTCCCAACTCGCACAGCCATCTGAAGTCTAATCGGATGATTTAGCCCATCTATAAACCTGCGAACCCTCTCCCGATCCGTGGGGAGTATCACAACCGCATGACGCGCCAGATCAACAAACCTCATCTCATACTGGGTGACAGTCATAGAACCCTGATGGAGGCGCTCAAACAGCCTCCGAAGTGCCTCTCACTGGTTAACAGGGAGAAACTTCTCCAAAAATAACTCCGCAAATTGGTCACATGTTAAAGCCGGGGACCCTGCTGGTCGACTCAAACAGAAATCTCTCCACCAAGTCTTGGCGGATCCTGCAAGCCTGAATATGCAAAAATCAACCCCGTTGGATTCCACTATTCCTATAGTCTTGAGAATCTCATGGCAACTGAATAAGAAGTCATGGGGATCCTCTGACGGGGCACCACTGAATGTGGTGGTAAAAAGCTTGGAAAATCGATCAAGTCTCCACAAAGCATCCGAGGATATGGCCGCTCCATCTCCGGTCTGAGCTGTAATGCCTATCTGAGCTGTCACTGCAGGCTGAACCACTAGGGCCTGAGTCTGGGGAGCTACCTACTCCGGAGTACGCGTAGCAGGAGTCTAAACCCCTCTTCCAGCCTGAGAAGTGGCTGGTGCTACTGGAAACAAACTTGTTATGGCGACACTGTCCATAAAGCCTGCTATATAGACTAGAGCATCTTGAAGATCTGTGGTGAACATGACCCCTAGTGGGACCTGAGCTTGGCCCACTAGAGCTGCTGGGGCTGGAACCTCATCACCATCATCAATATGAGGATCCACCTCTGGAATTGCTGCCTGGGGCTGAGCTCTGCCCCTACCTCTTGCTGGAGCTGCGTTGGGCTCAGGCTGCTAATCACCAGATGAAGAAGTGCGTGTCCTCACCATCTGCGAAAGGATAGAGTAGAAATTCAATCAGTATTTGAGGAACAAATCGCACGACAATAAGGAACAAATAAGACACTTTTCCTAACTCAATAGACTCTGGAGGACAAGTACACACGTCTTCGTACCTACCCCTCAGACTCTACTAAGCTTGTTCGTGAGTTGTGAGACCTATGTAACCTAGAGCTCTTATACCAACTTGTCACGACTCGGATTCCCCCACCATCAGGATCGTGATGGCACCTACTCATGGTAGCTAGGCAAGCCAATTCACTCACTATCTTCCTGTTTATACAACCATTTTGTTCTCATATTTAATAGCAAGAATAAATACTCATATCTTTAAATGCAGAAGTCTTTCGAATAAAAGATGAATAATAGTGTAAAGTAACTGATATAAATCTTCTACCCAAGATGTGGAGTCACAAACTCGCGAACTACTAAGAATAACTACACATAATGGTCTGAAAGAAAAATAAATAATAACCGTCTGTCTCGAAACAATGAGACCACAACAATAATAAAAGCAAATAGAGGAGACGTCGGGCCTGCGGATGCCTGCAAGTTACCTCAGTCTCGGAAGTACGGTAATATCGATAGTGTACTACTACTGCTGTTCCTGTTCAAAACCTGGACCTGTGCAAAAATGCACAAAAGTGTAGTATCAGCACAATCCGACCCCATGTGCTGGTTAGTGCCTGGCCTATCCCGGCGAAGTAGTGACAAGCCTAAGACCAGACACTCACATAAACATGTGCAGTTCTATATATATATATACCACAAAATAACAGAGATATTGAGTAACACAACTAACAAAGAAGGTAACATGCTTGGGGAGCACAATCAGCAAAACATAATAAATCAGTAAGATAAAAATTGAGTGTAGCAAAAACATTTATTGCAAATCAAGAAATTTAAATGGTTTCATGGCATCACACTTCGTGCTTTTACTCTCATCCTCACCAAATAATCAAATAAAAGTGCACGCCATCACTGTTCGTGCTTTTACTCTCATCCTCACATCCATGGCACGACATGATCCTTCGTGCATGGTTTAAGTAACAACGGCACGGAATGTCCCTTCGTGTATAAATAATAAACATGGCACAGAATGATCTTTCGTGCATAAATTAAGTAACAACGGCACGGAATGTTCCTTCATGCATAAACAGTAAAACAAGGCACGAAATGATCCTTCGTGCGAACATAAGTAAAAAAAAATGGCACGAAATCACCCTTCATGCATTATCACTCTTCCTCACCCAAATAACAATCACAGTCAAGGGTAAATGAATGAAACAAGTAATATGTTCCGTCCCGGCAAGGGAAACAATAATCATAACAATATCCCGGCAAGGGAACAACATCAACAACACAACAAAGTCCCGACAAGGGAAGAAATAATCAACCTTCACAACCCGGCAAGGGCTCAAGAACATGACTTAAGAACATTCCACATTAACTCACAACATGTGTCAACAAATGACTCACGATCATACTAGACGCCGGTGTATAGATGCTTGTCACCACGCCTATACACCGCACTCGATCATATAGCAATTAGCAATTATCACACTCAATCATATTCCCTCAAGCTAGAATAGATCAAACAATTACCTCAATGCCTTGAAGTCCAATTAACCTTCAACTATCGCTTTACCTCAAAATTCAACCTTCAACTCGCTCGAATCTAATCACAATTGGTTCAATTACTTTAATAAATACTATAAATTGGTTTGGATGCATAAAAATGGTTTTCTCAAAGTTTTACCTAAAATTTCCCAAAACGCCCCCGGTCCCACGTGGTCGAAACTCGGGGTTCGGACCGAAATCCGATTACCCATTCCCTCACGAGTTCAATTATATGATTTGTTTCGAAATCGGACCTCAAATTGAAGTCCAATTCCCTAATTTATGAAAAACATATGTTCTACCCAGAAACAATAATTTCAACCATAAAAACATTTGATTTATCACGGAAAACATGTTTAATGATGTTAGGAATTGAAAGAGTTGAGTAAAAATCGACTTACAAGTGATTTTGAGTGATATTGCTCTTAAAAAATCGTGTATGGGGTTTTGGGTTTTGAAAGAATGGTGAAAAAGGGGTTTTAAATCGTTTAAGTATAAGATTGCACAGCTGCAAACATATGTTCGCAATTGCGAACATAGCAGGTCCTGACTGCGGACAACGAATTTGCGAGGGAATTGTTCGCATTTGCGAACATAGGCCAATACAGGGCCACTTCGCATTTGCGAAGTTCTGTTCGCATTTGCAAACATGTGCCTTTCCTGGGCAGCATCGCATTTGCGAGGTTCTTTTCGCATTTGCGAACCAAGGCCTTTCCTGGCCAACTTCGCATTTGTGAAGGTTGGTTCGCATTTGCGAACTAAGGCCAGTTCTGGGTTATCTCGCAATTGCGAGTAATTCTTCGCAATTGCGAAGATATCAGCTGGGGAAAATACCAGCTGTGTTCTTTTTCAAAATTTGCTCTAACGGCCTATCAAATCTTTACCCGAGCTCTCGGGCTCCAACCAAACATGCACACAACCTCAAAAATATACCACGAACTTGCTCGCACGATCAAATCGCCAATATAGCATCGTTTTCATTGAATTGAGCCTCAAATTCATGATTTTTTCTTTTAAACTTCAAATTTTTTAAATTTGGAACTCATGGTTCAAAGCACATCAAACAACGTTCAATGTCCGTCAAACTTTGCAGGAAGTACTTAAATAATATATAAGACTTGTACCCGGCGTCGGAACCAAAATACGAGCCCGATACCATGGTCTTTTAATCAATTTTCATTTCCATTTTCATTAATAATTTCAGCAAAACAATTTAACAGAAAAATTCATATCTTGGGCTCTAGGCCTCGGAATTCGACTACGGACGCATGCCCGAGTCCCATATTTTCCTACGGACCTTCCGGGACTGTCTGATCTCAGGTCCGGGTCCGTATACCAATAATGTTGACCGAAGTCAACTATATCAATATTAATATCAAATTTCTTCAAATTTTACATAGAATTCACATATTCAAACATAAAAAAATTTCGGCTACGTGCTCGGACTACGCACGTAAATTAAGGCAATATAAAATAAGGTTTTCAAGGCCTCAAAAGTGCGAAACAAATGAGAAAAACAGGTGATGACCCTTTGGGTCGTCACACACACCTATTCCAACAGCCATGACTGTTCTGAAAGGTTGAAAACCTCTCAGAGGGTCACACCTGTTCCAACAGCCATGACTATTCTATAAGGTTGCAAACCTCTTCAGAAACACCACCAAGTTGGCTATAAATAGACCTTCAAATCTCTGAATATTTACTTATGAAACTTTCTGTTTATCTTCTTCTTCTTTTGCACTAAAATTCCAGTGTGTTTTGCTGCCATCGAGTGGTTCGCTGATCATCCGCGTTTTTGATACCAACACTCCGGTGAGTTAAATCGTTCTATCCTAGGAGGATATATTCCATAACCTCAGGTACTATAGGGGAATAGTTTCATTAAAAACACATTGTGTATTCAGTGGTCTTGATTTGTTACTTTAACGTTTCAAAAATTATTTTGGTGTTCGAATATTACTTTTCAGAATTATTTCTACTAACTTTCTGTTTTATTTTTCAGAAAAATTACTATTTAATTTACTTATAACAATACATATTTATATAGGATAGCTGACTTAATTATTGTATATTTATATAATGTTTCTAATATCTCCCTGTTTGTAAATTTGAATACTAAAACCCAATCATACAAAAATGGCAGTCCGGTGCACTAAACTCCTGCTATGTGTGGAGTCCGGAAAAAGATCGGACCACAAGGATGTATTGTACGCAGTCTTATTCTACATTTTTATAAGTAGCTGTTTTATGGCTTGAGCCCGTAACCTCCTGAATAGATGACAGAAACTAAAACCCGAGCATACCATTTCCCAAATAATTTATCCGTTCATTGTATTTCCCCTTCCACTCTGTAATCATCTCTTGTTTATATGCATACTATAACCACCTCCCTTTAGTCATCCTTTTCAATTGATTCTCACCTCTCCCTCTCCTCCATCACCACTATTATTTATAAAAATCCTATCCTTTCTAAATTTATTAAATTTTCAAACACAAAGACGTTTCATTCTGAGGCGGCTAACCTAGGCGTACGTCAAAATTTTGGTGTTAATAAATTTTCTTCAGCTACTTCTCCAGTGGCGTCGCCAAGGTCGCCGAGGCACTCAACTTTGCCATACTTATTCTATGAATTAGCAGCTATTTTAGGGTTTTTTTTTTGTGTGTTATTTGTTTCAGCATGTGCATATAGGAAAATTTCGAGTTACCTTGAGAATAATGAAGGTGAAAATGGAGATGATGTTGAAGTTGGAGAAGGGTATATTAATGGTGATGGATCTGATGTTAAGGTTGCAACACCAATTTTTGAAGAGAAGTTATTGGTTATTATGGCTGGAGAAATGAAGCCAACTTTTATTGCTACACTTATGTCTAGTAGAGTTTCTATCTTTTGGTAGCTGCAGTAGCGGTTGTACTACGAACAGTGAGAGTAGTACGGAGAAATCGGAGGGAGAATAGGATGAAGGGAAGCAATAAGAAAATAGTGTCTCGAGTTTGAGTCCAAAAAATAAAAAAAGTGCTCCTAACACGGAGCATACTTGCCCCTTTAACGAACTCTACTAGACACGAATACAAATTAATTGAGTCAGTAAATTCATCATAAAAGGTGAACTTAGTTAGCATGATGAGCCATGACATCAACAAACACAAATCAGGTGCTAATTTTAGTATGGAATTAGACATTGGGGCTTTGGAATGAAGCATGGGACTCTAAATAATTAGGTTTTGGTAGAGGTAGATAAAACTTCTCTTGTTTTTTCCTTTCTTGAAAATTTAGGAAATGTATATAAATTTTGGAGAATGAATGGGAAAATTTATTTAATTATAATAACCTTAACAAATCCAACAATTACAAGAGGGTTAATTTTTACTATTGGGATTTTACTTAAGTATTACTAGTGTGGCTACGTTTAGTTATTGTGTCCCAAGAATTTTCTAATATGCTCTCGATTATCTAGATAAAATTGCAATTAAAAGATATAGGGAAATCTATATCTAAAAGGATTTAGGCCTTGTTTGTTTTTATTAAGACTAGATTTAGAGTACGTACTTTGCACGTGTATTATGTGTTATGCACAAAAGAACATATTTTAATTAGGTAAAATAAGAATGAATTAAGCATAAAGGTATGATGATACAATAAATATTTAAATGGTAAAATATCTAAAATAGTGTATATTAAATTGAATAAGAATGAATTAAGTGTAATAGCATTTGAGGATGCAAAAAATATTATTACATTAAAGAAATAGTTGTATTGAGTGTGTAGACACAAATTAAGTGTTAGAATGAAGCATGGGTGTAGTGATGTTGCTGGAACCATTAGTTAGACTGTTGCTAGCCTCTCGATGTCATCTGTTAAACAATGTTGGTGTGCGCCATAAAGAATATTGCTTCAGTTGACACTGATAAGAGGAGGACACCTCTAAAATATAATAGTATTGTCGATGCATTTAGCGAAACAATTCAGAATCTGTAAAAATAAATATAATTATATAGTTGTAATATATGTAAAATTCATGTATAATTAAATTGTATATAGTTGAGGAAGTTTCATAAAAAAAATATGCTCGAAGAATAACAAAAGATCATCATACAATTATGTTTATATGATATATACTATGTTATGGTAGTGAATCTTACCTATTGCTTTCTTCAACTAATATAGTGAATCTTACATATTGCTTTCTTCAACTAATGTACTTTCCTTAAATTCAATCTCAAGCTCCTTGTGCACTGATTGAAAATTAGGATTTGCACTATTGATGCCTCCATTTATGATAAAACAGATTTTGTTTTGTTCTAAATATTTTTTCCACGACTCAATATAACTATTGAAAAGTGTAGCGTGAATTTTGGTTCCCTATAAAAAATCTCACTGTAAGTTAATCTGATGGTTAAAACTATAATATGAAAAGACATGAAATAAAATAACAATTACTTCTTCGTCAATTAATGTCACAATTTTTCGGGTGCCTTGATTTGTTTTATTATTGAACTCTTTTACTATTCTACTCCCAAACACTAACACTCGTTACCCAAGATGAATCACATACTCTTAGACTATTAATTGTGATACATTGGTCTAACAATTCATTTTCACTGGCCATTGTAAGTGTACCTAAAATAAAGCATGCATAAGAGTTTTACAAGTTATCAAAGTGACTAATTCAATAATTAATTATTTTATGATATAAGGAAGGTTGTTTACTTGAACAGACGTATTTGTTGAAATCTGAGTGATTCAACCATGGAAATTGCAATAACGCAAATCATGTAGTATTAATATAACACAAATTAAAGCAGATAGTCTAATTTTTAATTCTTTTTAAAACAAGCAACTTGAGCTGGCATAGCAATTATAAGTATTATTAATTATACTACAAAGAAAATAAATAATACTAATATTTAAGTGATAAGACTTAGATCGAATGTCTAACCGATTTTCTGTGATGAATTGCAATTCTTCAATAGCCTGAAATAAATTTATAAATTACGTGAGATGTGAAATTAGCCATTATTCAAAACATGAAACAAAAACTATATAACAAAAATTTATTGATGCAACAATAAAAATAAATTATTGATACAATACTAAAATTTGGTGCATACAAACGTGCTTGCAAAATCCAAAGTAGCAAAAGATATTGATATTAGTAAAAGAAACAACATCTAAAATCATGATGTTGGAATAAGACGAACTTTGATGATTAAATTGTGACATTTAGCTTCTTTTATAGAAGTATTATGGTACACAATCGTGTTAAGCTTTCTTATGTAAGAAACGTGAGAAAAACGTTTAATAAGAGTAAATGTTTAGGATTTTTTTTTTTGTTAAGTTCCCTTATTAGATAAGATACGTGACAAATTTTACAAAATTTTAATAACAAATATTTGAAGAAAAATTTACCAAAAAAAATAGAAACCTAAATTAATTAAGTGAACTTTACTTCGTAAGTTCAACCTTATATGATAGAATTTCTTTTTGTTATGTTTTCTTATTAAGTAAGAAACGTGACAATGTTTTATTACCAATTAATTAAGGAAAATTTTAATAACAAAATAATTGAAGAAAACTTTACCAAAAAAATGAAGAAAACTTTACCAGAAAATAATTAGAAAACTAAATTAATTAAGTGAAACATTATGTTTCCTTATTAGGTAAGAAACGTGACAAAGTTAAACTAATTAATTAAGGAAAAGTTTAATAACAAATAATTGAAGAAACATTTACCAAAAAATCCGAAAAACTAAATTAATTAAGTGAATAGTGTTAAATATTTATAAAATACTTAAATTACTTTATTGTACTATGGGAACTCTATGTTTTAAAGGGTAAAAAAGGCGAACGACATTTCGCTAAGGGCCTTCGTGCTTTTAATATAATATAGATATAGATTAAGACGTCTTAATCTAAATGCACATCTAAATATCAAGATATGTACTAAGGTTAAGACATCTGAATCTTTGTACACATCAGAATATATTAAGATGTGTATTAAGATTTGAATAGAAATAATTTAGGCTGTTTGATTTTTAACATCTTAATGAATAAAATTTATCTTTATTTAAAAATTAATAAATATAAAATTCAAATAAAATACTAACTAATCCAATATTCTATATCAATAAAATATATATTTTCTAAAATATGATAGTTGTTGGTTGTGATGGCTAATGGGTGAATGCCGACTAGAGGCGGTGTCTGGTGGTAGTTTGTATTGATAATGGTGGTTGCTAGTAGTGATTGGAAGTGGTGGTAATTATGATTGAGGATTGTGGTGGTGGGTGGTGACAATTAATAATGGTGGGTGGTGAAAGTAGTTGTAATTGAGAAAGATGGTGGGTGGGTGGTAGGTAGGTTATAATGATGGACAGTGCCGGCTGTGGTTATTGATGGTGATGCGGTGGTTGGTTGTGATAGTTGAGGTGGATGAGCGTTGATTGTGGGTGAGAATGATATATGATAGTCGGAGTGATGGAGATAATGGGTGGTGATAGTCGATGGTGGTGGCTATGATTGACGATGATGGTGGCATGGTGGTGGTGGTGGTGGTGGTGGTGGTGGTGGTGGTGGTTGAGTATGGTGGCGGCGGTGACATGGTGCGAGTTGATAATGGTAGGTGATGGTGCTAGTTAACAATGAATGTATCTGATAGCATCTTAATGAATTTAAGTCTCTACTATAGATCTTAATCATACAGACCTATTTAGACCCATTAAGTGATTGTGAAGTAAAAAAATAAATACACTTAGTGATTAAGATCTGAATAATTAAAATTCAGACTTTAAAAATAAATACACTTAATATCTGAGATCTGAATAATTAAAATTCAGACCTCCATTAAATACAAACAGATGAGGCCTTAAACTCTATGTCAAATAAAGAAATGCTCATATGTTTAAAAGCTTGGCTAATAATGAAGCTGAATTGAATTTTGATTAAATCTTCTTTCCATATTTTAATTTCTAGCCGCTTGAAATTTTTCAGCATTGAGCATAATAAAGAAATCTCTTTGCTTTTATTCAATCAAAATCTCAAAAAAAAAAAAAAAAAAAAAAAAAAGAAGGGAGAGCTATAACTCAGTTTTCTGACGTTTAACTAAAATTTGAATTCTAGTTTTTTTTTTATATTTTTTAATCAAAACTTTAGGTAGACATGGCAACGGGTAGAAGGCTTTTATTTAGAAATTAGTAGTGCGTTCCGAATTTCAGTTTTTCAGTTTAATTTTTCAGGACAAAAATATCATGAATTGTCCGAAAATTATAATTTTTAGTTTAAAATTTGAGGACAAAGTGAGTATTGGCTAATCTCTAAATAGCATATTTGAGAATGACTATCTCTGCACTTGCCCCAAACTTTAGGACTGAAAACTTTGGGCTAACAACTGACGCACCAAAGGTTCAATTATGACCGGTGATAAATTTTTGTCTTGTAGAAATGACACTAGGTAGCCACTCTAAGGTAACGACCCGACCCGTCGTTACGGGAGTTATCGCCCTACTTTCTTCAATTAATACTTTAACATGTTAATTTATATGTGTTTGGAGAGTTAGAAGCAAATCAGGTGGAAATTAGATAGAAATAAGGCAATAAACCTCTTTTTGAGAAGAATAGTTTGGAAAAGTCAACCGAATGTTGACCGATGAGTTAGACAGCTCAGATGGAATTCTGATGATTAGACTAGATTCTGGGGATCATTCATGACTTAGGAGAGCAATCGGAATCGAATTCGGAGGTCCGGTGTAGATTTAGGCTTGAATTGGCTAAGGTTAAATTTTGGTGAAATCAGAACGGTAGGTGAGATTATGATCCGGTGCTCCGAATGAAATTCTGAGAGTTGCAGTAGCTCTGTTAGGTGATTTTGGATATGCGTGCAAAATTTCATGTCATTCGGAGTTGGTTAGGTCGGATTTTAGATCAAATGTTGGTTTCGGAAGTTTTTATGAAAATTAGGCTTGAATCCGTTAGAAAATGGTGATTTCGATGTTTATGATGGTGTTTTTATGTTGCGAGCAAGTTTGAATGAGGTAATGTGAGGTATTTGTGCTTTTGGCTGATGTTCCGGGGGGGGGGGGCTCGGGATGTTTTCGGGAGGTTAAACGGGAGAATTTTGGAGTTATATTAGGTCTGAGATTTTGGCTTATGGTATTTTCGCTTCTGCGGATGGGGAACCGCAAAAGCGGCCCCGCAGAAGCGACCAGGAGGTCGTAGAAGTGGACAGGGTGGTCCAGGTGTATTCCGCAGAAACGGATGGTATTTTGCAGAAGCGGGGAAGCGAGCCCAAGATCGCAGAAGCGGAGATGGCAGTTGAGGGAAAAATCGCAGAAGCGGCAGTTGCTCTGCAGGTGCGTCTCGCTGGTGTGAGTATATGACCGCAGAAGCGGTCCTCGCCTTTTCGTAAAAAGTCGCAGAAGCGACGCGACTTCCGCAGAAGCGGATTCGCTTAAGCGAGTAAATTTTTGCAGAAACGGAAATCGTCAGTGATTTAATAAGAACAGTGTATCGAAATTTCACAGTTTAAACACACAGTTTTAACTTCAGGGAGAGACGAACTTCGAGGGTTTTCAAGGAGAAATAGTGGGAAATCATCAGGTAATGGTTCCTAAAACCAAATTATGTTATTATAACGCAAAACCATAGATTAAACGCCACCAAAACTGAGAATTTAAGTAAAATATGGTGGTTAGGGCTTGGAAATTTAGGAAGATAAAAGTGAAAGTTGAGGGGTCAAACGGACTCCGTTTTCGATAAAATTTATATGCACGGACTCGTGGCGAGACGAGGAATCCGTTGGTATGATTTTTGGAATTTTTCGAGAAGCGAGCTCGGGGCTCGGGGCTCGGGTTTTACCAACTTTGTGCATTATTGCGTTTTTCAAGTAAATTAGATTGGGTTATTTCTCTTTGACCCATATTGATATAATTGTTGTAGTTTTGACTAGATTCGACGCACGAGGTGGCAAATTCAAAGGGAAAAGGCATCACGGACAAGTTCACGGCCGGCTAGAGGTGAGTAGTTAGTGTATATGGTAGCTTGAGGGTTCGAAACCCCGTCTTAGCACATTGTGACGCTAGTAGGGTGTGGCTCGCACCCCATGGCAGGTGCGGGATTGATTATGACTGGGATTGAGACTTGGTCCATCCTGGATATGAATAATATATTATATGCGGTTGAAACACACACTGTGTTAGATATATTTGTGGGATGCAAGCCATCTTTGGGGCTTTGTGCCGACCTGTAGTATCCCTAGGGGATAGATATATATGTGATAGCTTGGTTTGCTTAATCATTAATCTTACTCCTGGTTTTAAATCACTATTATGAAATGCTAAGTCACATGTTCTTGGAAAATTAAATAAAATTAAAGTATTTTCATTATTAATGAACTGGAACCTGATAATAAATAAGTTGAGCTATTGTATGACTCATATGCATGTTGTGGACTGAGGATGGATCGGGCTGCACGCCACAGCAGATGATACGCCGTAGCGGTCATATGCATTGCATTGCATTTTTATCTATGAATTATGTGTGCTAATTGTGACTTGCTATTGTTGTTAGTTCGTGGAAGTTGTCGGACTGTAGTTTAGCTTTACTCTATGGTATTCTGTGGATTTCGTGCTTTCAACTATTAATATATACTTTTTACTCAATGAGAATGTGCATTGATTACAGACAGTTGAACAAGGTGACAGTAAAGAATAAGTACCCATTGCCTCGTATTGAAGACTTGTTTGATCAGCTCCAGGGAGCAAGTTTATTCTCTAAGACTGACTTTCAATCGGGTTATCACGAGTTGAAGATTAGGGATTCAGACATTATGAAAACAGCTTTTAGAACGAGATATAGGCACTATGAATTTCTGGTAATGTCCTTTGGGCTGACTAATGCCTCAGCCGCATTCATTCACTTGATGAACAGCGTATTTCGGCTGAACCTTGATTCTTTCGTGATTGTATTTATTGATGATACCCTAGTGTACTCACGCAGCTAGGAGGAGCACGCATAGCACTTGAGGGTGGTATTGCAGAGATTGAGATAGGAAAAACTTTATGCAAAATTCTCTAAGTGTGAGTTTTGGCTTGATAATGTGACTTTTCTGGGACATGTAGTGCCTAGCGATGGTATTCGGGTTGACCCAAAGAAAGTCGAGGTGGTGCATAATTGGCCCAGACTGTCTTCAGTTACTGAGATCCGGAGTTTTCTCGGTTTGGCATGCTATTACCGCACGTTTGTTCAGGGTTTTTCGTCTATTGCTTCACTTTTGACTAAGTTGACACAGAAGAATGCTCCATTTGTGTGGTCTGATGAATGTGAGGAGAGCTTCCAGAAGCTCAAGGCGGCCTTGACCACAGCTCTGGTACTTGTGTTACCATCAGCCTCAAGGTCTTATACGGTGTATTGCGATGCTTCGAGAGTTGGGATCGGTTGTGTATTGATGCAGGAGGGTATAGTTATTGCATATGCTTCTCGCCAGTTAAAGCCTCATGAGAAGAACTACCATGTTCACGACTGAGAGTTAGCTGCCATTGTTCATGCCTTGAAGATTTGGAGGAATTACTTGTACGGTGTATCTTGTGATGTATATATAGACCACCGCAACCTTCAGCATTTGTTTAAGCAGAAAGATCTCAATTTGAGGCAGCGAAGATGGCTGGAATTGCTTAAAGACTATGATATTACCATCTTGTACCATCCCGGAAAGGCCAATGTAGTGGCCGATGCTTTAAGCCGGAAGGCTATTAGTATGGGCAGCTTGGCATACATTCCAGTAGGGGAGAGGCCCCTTCCAGTTGATGTTCAGGCGTTAGCTAATCAGATGGTGAGGCTGGATATTTCTGAGTCCAGTCGGGTGATGGCTTGTGTGTTATCTCGATCTTCCTTATACGATCGTATTCGAGAGCGCCAGTATGATTATCCACACTTGCTTGTCCTTAAGGATAGAGTTCAGAATGATAATGCCAGAGATGTCACTATTGATAGTGATGGTGTGTTGTGAATGCAGAGCCGGATATGCGTGCCCCACGTTGATGGCCTTCGTGAGTTGATATTGGAGGAGGCCCACAGTTTGCGATATTCTATTCACCTAGGTGCCGCAAATAGGTATCAGGACTTGAAACAATATTATTGTTGGAGAAAGATGAAAAAGTATATTGTGAATTATATAGCATGGTGCCTAAACTGTCAGCAGGTCAAGTATGAGCATTAGAGGCCTGGTGGTGTATTCCAGCATATTGATATTCCCGAGTGGAAGTGGGAAAGGATCACTATGGACTTTGTTAGTGGACTCCCTCGGACAGCGAGGAAGTTTGATTTAGTTTGGGTGATTGTGAATAGGCTGACCAGGTCAGTTAATTTTATTCCTGTGTGTACTACATACTCCTCGAAGCGGTTAGCACTGATATTCATACATGAGATTGTGAGATAACATAGAGTTCCCATTTCTATCATATCAGACAGAGGTACCCAGTTCATGTTTCAGTTCTGGAGGACATTTCAGCGAGAATTGGGTTCACAGGTAGAGATGAGCACAACTTTTCATCCACAGACGGATGGGCAGTCCGAGCGTACAATTCAGATATTGGAGGACATGTTGCGTGCTTGTGTCATTGATTTCGGTAGTTCATGGGCTGATTACTTGCCTCTTGCATAGTTTTCTTATAATAATAGCTATGAGTCCAGCATTTAGATGGCATCGTGTGAAGATTTATATGGGAGGCAGTGTAGATCTCCAGTCGGTTGGTTTAAGCCCGACGAGGCTAGGTTGTTGGGGACAGAGTTAGTCCAAGATGCCTTAGACAAGGTGAAGGTGATTCGGGAGAGACTTCGCACATCTCAGTCGCGTCAGAAGAGATATGCAGACCGGAAGGTCCGAGATGTGTCTTATTCAGTAGGTGAGAAGGTGTTGCTGAAGGTTTTGCCTATGAAGGGCGTTATGAGGTTTGGAAAGAAAGGAAAGTTGAGCCCAAGGTTCATTGGACCTTTTGAGGTGCTTAGGAAAGTTGGGGAGGTGACCTATATGCTTGCTTTGCCACCGAGCTTGTCGGGAGTTCACCTAGTGTTCCATGTATCTATCACGACCGGATTTGGGGTCGTGACAGTGTTAGACTTTAGCACGATACAGCTGGATGAGGACCTGACCTATAACGTGGAGCCGGTAGCCATTTTGGGTCGACAGGTTCGTAAGTTGAGATCCAAAGACATAGCCTCAGTGAAAGTGCAGTGGAGGAGTCATCCCATGGAGGAAGCAACTTGGGAGACCGAACAGGAGATGCAGAGCATATATCTATACTTATTTGAGAATCCAGGTATGTTTCTTAACCCGCTCGCGGACGAGCGATTGTTCAAGATGGGGAGAATGTAACGACCCGACCCATCGTTACGGGAGTTATCGCCCCGCTTTCTTCATTTAATACTTTAACATGTTAATTTATATGTGTTTGGAGAGTTAGAAGCAAATCAGGTCAAAATTAGATAGAAATGAGGCAATAAATCTCTTTATGAGAAGAATAGTTTGGAAAAGTCAACCGAATGTTGACAGATGAGTTAGACAGCTCGGAATGGAATTCTGATGATTCGACTAGTTTCGGGAGATCATTCATGACTTAGGAGAGCAATCGGAATCGAATTCGGAGGTCCGATGCAGATTTAGTCTTGAATTGGCTAAGGTTGAATTTCGGCGAAATTCGAACGATAGGTGAGATTTTGATCTGGGGCTCGAAATGAAATTCCAAGAGTTGCAGTAGCTCCACTAGATGATTTGATATGCGTGCAAAATTTCATGTCATTCGGAGGTGGTTAAGTTGGGTTTTAGATCATATGTTGGTTTCGAAAGTTTTTATGAAAATTAGGCTTGAATCCGTGAGAAAATGGTGATTTTGATGTTTATGATGGTATTTTTATGTTGGGAGCAAGTTTGAATGAGGTAATGTGAGGCATCCGTGCTTTTGGTTGAGGTCCCGGGGGCCTCGGGATGTTTTCGGGAGGTTAAATGGGAGAATTTTGGAGTTATAGCAGGTCTGAGATTTTGGCTTCTAGTATTTTCGCTTATGCGGATGGGGAACCGAAGAAGCGGCCCCGCAGAAGCAACCAGGAGGTCGAAGAAGCGGACAGGGTGGTCCAGGTGAATTTCGCAGAAGTGGATGGCATTTCGCAGAAGCGAGCTCGCAGAAGCGAGCCCAGGATCGCAGAAGCGGAGATGGCAGTTGAGGGAGAAATCGTAGAAGCGACAGCTGGTCCGCAGGTGCAGTCTCGCTGGTGCGAGTATGTGACCGCAGAAGTGGTCCTCGCCTTTTAGTAAAAAGTCACAGAAGCGACGCAACTTCTGCAGAAGCGGACTAGCTTAAGCGAGTAAATTTTCGCGGAAGCGGAAATCGCCAGTGATTTAATGGGAACAGAGTATCGAAATTTCAGAGTTTAAACACACACTTTTAACTTCGGGGAGAGACGAACATCAAGGGTTTTCAAAGAGAAACACTGGGAAATCATCAGGTAAGGGTTCCTAAACCCAAATTATGTTATTATAACGCAAAACCATAGATTAAACGCCCCAAAAACTGAGAATTTAAATGAAAAATATGTTGGTTAGGGCTTGGAAATTAGGAAGATAAAAGTGCAAGTTGAGGTGTCAAATGGACTCCGTTTTCGATAAAATTTATATGCACGGACTCGTGGCGAGACGAGGAATCCGTTGGTATGATTTTCGGAATTTTTCGAGAAACGGGCCCGGGGCCCGGGTTTTACCAACTTGGTGTATTATTGCGTTTTTCAAGTAAATTAGATTGGGTTATGTTTCTTTGACCCATATTGATATAATTGTTGTGGTTTTGACTAGATTCGACGCACGATGCAGCAAATTCAGAGGGAAAAAAGCGTCGCGGACAAGTCCACGGCCGGCTAGAGGTGAGTAGTTAGTGTATATGGTAGCCTAAGGGTTCAAAACCCCGTCTTAGCACATTGTGACGCTAGTACACTACTAGAAAATAGACATATTACAACGGTTTTTAGCAACGGTTAAATAAACGTTGCAATAGATTATCTATGGCAACGGTTATAACCGTTGCATAATTCTATCAGGGCTAATGAGATAGTTAGTACAATAAACCGTGACATTAAGGGAATAACCCTTGCCATAGACAAATATATATACCAATTGTGACGGTTATTTAAATAAAAATACTATTGCAACAGTGTTGCATTCCCTCCTTATATTGCCGCCCTAAATTTACTAACCCGCCAACTTTTTCAAGGAAAAAAACTAAGAGACAGGAGAAAATAAAAGAAAAACTAAAATTAAAGTCCTAACAAAGAAACACGGTACCCAAAGCCCTAATCAAGATAGTTGATCCACCAACAAAGATCGAAAGAATTTCCAACAGGTTGTTTTCTCTTCCTCCCCCCTTGCCCTAGCCCCTTTGTAATTTTATTCTACAATACTTTTTTTCATTATTTTGTTGCTCTCTCAGTCTTTTCCACTAAGAATGTTGAGGTAATAATCATACTCACATCAAATCCAAAAGGTTAGTACTTTATCATATAACAATTCTTGATGATTTGTCATTTGTTTTATTGAATGGAAAATAATGTATGCGATGAGTTTGCCTTCTATTTATTGAAAAATTGCAATATTTGAGTTTTCTTTGAATAAAGTTTTGGTTTTTGGGTTATTAGAATTTTAGGTGGTTTTGTTTGATTTTGGGTTTAGGTAACGATATTTTTAGGATGAAATTGAATGTTCATTGGTGAATGGGTTTATGTTGCTAGTTAACTAGAAGGTAGTATGCATAATTTATTCTTGTAAGTCTTCTCTTCCTTTTTACTAGGTAAGTTTCATTTTTTGTTCTTATTTATTTATTTATTTATTTATTTATTTATTTTGCAAGTGAAAGGCAAATTGAAATAAACCATGGGAATAGCTGTTTTATTTGTCATTGCAATTATATTTCACTTGTAAGATCAGTTTAAGTATAACGCGCAATGTACAATTTACTTTTCTTCTATGATTATAAAGTATTTGTTGGGTCTTTATCAAAGGGAGGGGAAATGAAGGTATTAGATATCAATGAATTTCTATTTGCTTTCGATCCATATGAGAAAAATTGCTTATCAAAAGAAGAGGATAAAATTAAGTCCTGTAAAGACCACTGATTAGGGAGTTAATTGAGAAAAGTGTAATATGTGACATAAATGGTGGGTAATTAGTTGCTTTGTAACTAATTTGAATGGTATCATTGAATCGATACTTTAAAGTAATATATTCTTTATTGTGTAGTAGGAACGGAAGATAATACTCTTGGACTCAATTTATGGTAACTCTTCAACAATATAAGAAAGCTAACATGTTTTATTGTTGAATTAAAGATACATAAAATCCCACCAAGCATTGAAAAATGGATAACTAACCCATTAATCTGTATCTACCAAAATTGCAAAACATATAATTTAGCTAGATGTACTAAGTATTCTATTTATTTTGAATTACTTAGTTGCTAGATTTGCCTGTTTCTTATGTATTTTTTTATTCAATGTGTGGGTGATTTTATTCTCTTACTACTTTTTTGAAAGGTTAAATAGTTTAATGGTCTGTTGATTGAAAGTTTTATTCAGAAAGTACATGATAGAATCTTTGTTATGACTCTTCATTTCAGATTATTCAGCAGATTATGTAAGTAGGATGACATATGTTATTTTCATCAATGAACTGGTTTCAAAAGTTTAAAAAAACAGTTCATGAGTAACTAAACTATATTAAACTTGCTGAGCTTTAGCTCACCTGATAACAGCTGGAAAAAATATTTTTTCCTCTCTTATAAGTAAGTCTCTTTATTTGTATTTTTGTTGCTTTTTGTCAATGTGTATATTTTTTTCCTAAGTCATAAAAGTGGGTAACAAACAAGATAGATATTTTGGTAATTAAACCTTATTCGTTGTAAAGGCCACTCTTTTCCTTTTTTCTGATAAGGAATATTTTATCAAGAAAAGCATTAGTACTTATGGTGAACCAAATGAAAAGAAACAAATTAATGAAGGATTAGACTAAACCATTTAAAATCACCCAATACTCTACCTTATATTCTTTTTTCTTCAAACCCCGTATGCCAATCATGAAATTGGATCATACATTGAACTTGTTGATAGTGCTATTGAACAAATCTTTCTTAAAATTTACAATTTGAATCTTGATTTTAAGTGTTTTATCATACCATGTAGGATACCCAATGGATAACGGAGATAAAAGTTGGATGGGCCTTCGAAGATCCACCGATGAGTACATTCGTGGAGTAAATAGTTTTCTTGATAAAGCGTTTGAACGATCTTCTCAAGGAAATGAAATATTATGCCCCTGTAAAAAGTGCTTTAATCGTTATTGGCATTATAGAAATGTGGTGGAGGATCACTTAGTTGCTTATGGGTTTACACACGGATACACCAAATGGGTTTTTCACGGAGAAGGGTTTTCCTCCAGGGATTTGTCAAGTCCAACTAATGATGATGATGATGGTTCCGATATGCATGACGATATTGATGGTCTGCTTCATGATACTATTAGAAATGTAGAAGGTGACTTGAGTCGCGAAGGAGTGAGAGAGGGACCATGTGAAGATGCAAAGAGATTTTTTAAATTAGTGGATGAAGGAAAACAAGAGTTGTATCCAGGGTGTAAAAATTTCTCTAAACTGGATTTCACCATTCGGTTGTTCTTGTTTAAATGCATTCATGGGTTGAGTAATGTGGCATTTTCTGACTTGTTAGACTTGTTAAAAGAGGCATTTCCATTTGCTAAGTTACCTGAGTCTTTTCACAAGGCAAAAAATGTGATAAAAGATTTGGGTCTTCATTATGATAAAATACATGCATGCCCGAACGATTGCATGTTATTTTGGAATGAGAATGAGAAGACAGATAATTGCTCTGTGTGTGGATCTTCTAGATGGAAGAATGCACACACTGTTGGTAAAACAAGTTTTGCTGTAATTCGCAATGAATTAGTGTGTACTATTGTTTATTATTATATATAAACTTGTGTTTCTTAAAGATCTCTTGTATCCATTTTCATGCGACTAGGAAAAAACTAAGGAATCTGTCTCACTTAAAGATATATTTGTGGCCACAAGAGCAAGAAAATCTGGGCGTTTGTACAAGGACTCAAACGAAAGTACAACTACTAAAATTGTACGAATATTTATTTGCAACTTTTAGATGAGATCATTTTATTTATTCTTCTTCCTTTTTCTTTTTTACTTTAATTCTTTTGTTGAAATTACTTTGTTAGGCTGAAATGGAAAAAATTGAAACACAACAAAGTGTAGATGACAATCAATCTGTTGATGCGTTTTCATTTGTCATGGGTCCTGAACATCCGGGACGTTTAAGATTATATGGACGTGGAGTTACAAAGACTACTTTGAAAGGAAAAGCTGGCCATTCCGAGCCGACTTCAAATACCACAAATGATACGGTGCAAGAAATGCAAGAAAGGATTCGAAAAATGGAGGAACAAATGAAGGAACAAAAAAGAAATATGCGACAAGAAATTACTACAAATGTAATTGCTCAACTTCAGCGAGCAGGACTAATTAATCCAAACATGCTAGCAACGTTGACTGTTTTGTCAGGAGAAGCTACCTCTGCACAAGTTGCTAACCAACTGATCCGTCGACCATCTACGGGTAGCAACAATCAAGGTTAGTATAAATTTATTCCTAAGTTAAAATTCATATTTTAGCAACAAAGCTGCTTTTTTTCTGCTTAAAATCTGCAGTCAAGCTACTATTTTTTAAGGGAATATTAATCACTGTTAGTGTAACTGATAAAAGAGCCTCTTGTAGTGTGACTGAATACGTTTGATCTTGACGTTTGGAGATTGAATGTTAAAAGGGAATGTTTGGAGGTTGACGTTTGGAGATTGAATGTTTGGAGATTGACGTTTGGTCATCCAAAAGTGTGATAAAAGGGAATGTTAATCACTGTTTATGAAGATCTTGACGTTTGGAGATTGAATACGTTTGATCTTCAATTATAGTAGAAGCAAGAGAACAACGTAGGCGATGCATGAGAAATTTTGTGCCTGGAATTCTTCTCTAGATATATGACCAAGTATTTTATAAGTGTAGTAAATTTTGCTTGTTAAGGACTCGATACAAAAGCTAGCTATTACAATTGATCAAATATACGAGTGTCGTGACTTTCTTTCGTTTGATAAGTATAATATGGAATAAAAAAAATTTCCAGCTTGCGATTGTCATGGAAAGATGTGACTTTTGCTTATGTGTTTCTGGTTTAGTTCCACCTTGCAATTGCACTAAAAATTTTAATACATATATACTTGGATCGATATGATTTTTCTTTATGTCTTCTCCGGTTTTAATTGAGATAGCTTGTATATTATGCATGGACTAACTTCCTGTTTATGCAAAATGACCTTTTTTTAACTACTCTTCAGTTGTTTAGAATGCTCGATTAGTTTTATTTACCCATTTTTCTTTTTAACAAAGAAATTTGCTAGTTTTCCAGAGATATTATGCCCTAATTGCCTACCTAGTAATATTATGTCCATAATGACCATGTATTTAATAGAATTTCCGCTGGCCTTTCATTCTTCTGTTGCTATTTAAGGTCCAAGGTCACGATTTCACGAGTTTTCTAGTGAATTGAATGACTATAGATCCAATATATTATACCAATTTAATGCATTTAATCTTAAACTTTGTAAACTATTTGCAAATATGATCATTTCAGATAATAAAAAACTATGTCAATAGTTTGTGAAGTGATCTGCATGCTTCTTCCATCCCATTGAATGGATCTTGCAATATGTACTAGAGTTTTTGTAAATAACCTTATTTATTATGTTTGGTTAATACAAAACAATCGCTTGGAAATATGCATCTCTGCTAATTTTATTAAAATATGTTTATTAATAATATCTTAATGGAGCAAACAATTAGGATGAGGGAATTAAATTGCATTTACAGGATCTAAATGGGGGAAACAATTGGGAGTCTCCTCACCCCTCTTTCTTCGGATTATTCCACTTGCTTGGTCTCATGAGTAGTTACCAGTGATGGATAGGGCATCCTCTATGTCATAAAGTTTGAAAATTAATTATTTCTATTTTATAAGGTAAAATAAGAAAAAGTAATGCCTATTTCTTTGTTGTTTCTTTAGTTATTCAGTTTTTGACCCGTCCAGAGGGTCTGGTATAGGTACCAAAATTTAAGGGAAGGTTGTGTAATATATAATGCGATGAGAGAGATGATTAATTTCTTAGAAACCTTATGGTATGCTTACTAAATACTAGTTCTGCAAAAGTTAATAAGACTCTTAACTTGTGGAATGACCAGCATATTCATGTATGAATGACTTGAATAAAAATAACAAGGGTAAATTTTGTTTTCTGTAAACACATTGAATGTTATTTTTGCTTTCTTCTTAAGTGATGGTGTTAATATTACTATAAATTGGGTCATGTTAGGTAGGAATACATGACACATTAACTCAAAACTTTCCTTGTTCCTTCTTGATACTTGATCCTTGTCCTTTTTCTGAACTTTACTATTTTGAAAGTTACTTTTACTTTAATCTCTGAAGGTTTATCGAAAATAGCCTCTCTACCTCGCCAGGTAAAAATAAGGTATGCGTGCACTCTATGTTCTTCAGACTCCACTCGTGTGATTATACTTGGTATGTTGTGGTTGTTGTTGTATGTCAAAAATAGGATCTAGTCTTTCTGTTGGTGTTTCCATTGCTTCACATTTCACATAGACAATTGAACTTTTTTTAGAAAGAATCTTATTGTCTTGTAGATTCTATAAATCTTATTAAATGAGAAATATTTTAGATTATCCCTTCCCTAAAACTATTAGATTGGTGTGTCTTATTACGTATCATGACATTGATATACCTATATGTTTAAATGAAATCCTTTTATAAAAACATTTGCTAAATTGTTTGTTTTTTAACTATTTACAGGTGGAGAACTTGAACAAGGAGAAGAAAGTGATGAAGATTTGACTTAAGAGTATCAGCTTGATTCGTGAAGAAACTTTACATATGATGTAGGAATGTTTTGTTTGTGAACACTTTGGAAGCTTTTGTGTTTCAATTCACTAGCAAATATTGTTGTATATTTTGCTTTTTTGGATATTACACCTACATGGGTTCTTATTTTATTTGTACTTAGAATTTTCTCATAGGTTATATATATTTCAAGGAATGTTACATTGTTGGTTTGTTTAACTGTTGCCATAGAGCTACAATAACCGTTGCAGTAGCCTAGAAAATTACCATCCTAATATATCAACATAACCGTTGCATAAAACATAAAAGTGACCGTTGCAATAACACAAAGTACCGTTGCAATAGAATAAAACAACTGTAGCAATAGCCTCAACAACAAGTGCAGATAAAACTCTATTGCAACGGTTTATAACCGTTCTTGTAGAATCGCAAATCTGTTCTATTATAATTCAAGAATAACCGTTGCGATAGGCTATCAATTGCATCAGTTATGCAACCGCTACTAAAGACCGTCGCAATAGATCTATTGTAACGAAATCTATTGTAACGGGCACACAAACCGTCGTAATATAGTTGTGGCAACGGTTTTAATACCTATCGCAACGGGTTTGGAACCGTTGACATAGGCCTAATTTCTAGTAGTGGTAGGGCGCGCTTCGCACCCCATGGCAGGTGTGGAACTAATTATGACTGCGGATTGAGACTTGGTCCATCCCGGATATGAATAATATGTTATATGCGGTTGAAACGCACACTGTGTTAGATATATTTGTGGGTTGTAAGCCATGTTTGGGGCATTGTGCCAACCTGTAGTATCCCTACGGGATAGATATATATGTGATAGCTTGGTTTGCTTAATCACTGATCTCAGTCCTGGTTTGAAATCATTATTAAGTCACATGTTCTTGGAAAACTAAATAAAATTAAAGTATTTTCATTATTATTGAACTGGAACCTGGAAATAAATAAGTTGAACTGTTGTGTGACTCATATGCATGTTTTGGACTAAGGATGGATCGGGTTGCATGCCGAAGCAGATGATATAAGGATCGGGCTGCACGCCGCAGCAGATGATACGATATTGCGCTTGGGCTAAAAGAGCCCCTCCGGAGTCTGTACACACCCCAGTGAGTGCCGTCGACGTTAAACGGATCGGGCTACACGCCGTAGTGGTCATATGCATTGCATTGCATTGCATTTTTATCTGTGAATTATCTCTGCTAATTGTGACTCGCTGTTGTTGTTAGTTCGTGGTAGGTATCGGACTGTAGTTTAGCTTTACTCTATGGTATTATGTGGATTTCCTGCTTTCAACTATTAATATATACTTTTTACTCACTGAGTACTTAGTACTCACCCCTACTCCCAGCACCTTTTGTGTAGATTTCAGGTATACAAGAGGGTTAGACGAGCACTCCAGCTTCTATCAGAGTTATTTCGAGTTGCTGAGGTAGCTGCCGGCGTTCGCAGAACCTAGCTTCTCTTTCCATTCATTTATTACTATATGTTTCAGAGTTGAATATTTCATTCAGTATTTCTATTACTATTCAATTTTGTTTAGAGGCTCTAGACTAGTGACCCCAGATCTTTGAGAGTGTTATTTCTATTTCGCACTTCTCAGTATTTATTCATATAATTATTATTGGAGTATCTATTAACTCATATACTTGAGATGTCCTTTTGGGACTAGTCTTTAACTGTGGAAACAATTGTTGGTCTGGCTGGCCTAGCTTTAGTGTTGGGCGCCATCACGACCATATTTGGGTCGTAACATCTAAAAAGCTACTATTTAGAATTAGTGAGTGTCTCATGAATTTCAATTTTCCAGATTAACTTTTTTTACTGAAAGTAAAATTTTTAGTTTAAAATTTTAGGACAAAATAAATAATGGTTAATATCTAATTAACATGAATGATTGTTTGTTCTTTTTTTTGGTAAACAAAGATAATATATTAATATTTAATAACTGCGTACAGAGGAGTGATGCCTGTATGGCATCCTATTACAAACCATAGATAAAGTACTAGTAGTATTTATATTTGTCATGGTCATCCTATCGGAATTATCATCATGACAATCATTTACACACAAGTAATTGCAAGGTTCATAACCATTATGACGGTGCCAAGTATTATCCATTCCAGTGTTGCCTTGCTGGAGATCATGCTTTTCAGTTGCAAAATTTAGCGCAGCAAAATGAGGGACAATGTCAAAAACTATTGGCAAGTGATTTTCTCCAAAATGATGGCCCTCCTTAGCTAACTGATCATCTACCATATTTTGTCCTCTTTACGCATGCTTGACTACTGGTTTACCTAGTGCATCCAGGTAGTACCTACAATCCGTAATTAAGTTAGATAATTCGATATTTTGGGACTATAATAGTAGGAGAAGTCCATTCGCATCCACCTCTACTTCCAGTGGTGTTAAGTTATGATCATAAGCTAATTTTAAGCCTTGTAGTAAGGCGTACATTTCAGAAAAATGGACAATACATAAGGGCAAGATCCAGTAAACCCTATGATCCAGTCAGCATATGAGTTTTTAATTAACCCTCCAATACCTGCTCCTTTATTTGAAAAAGCCCCATCAGTATTGAGTTTGTAATTATCATTTTCTCGTGGTTTTCATTTGATGTCCTTGTTCATCTTTGATTTAAGATTAGGGTTGTAGTGATAAAAGGCTAAGTACTTAAACTCTGCTGCTTGTTGTGTAATTAGTGTATGGGAAATGGAATTCTTCTTATGATTGAAAAGGTTATTATTTCGAGTAAGCCAAATATGCCATAAGGTATAAGCTAGATATGTTTGGTGATTAATGGTATAAGAAAAGAAAGCATGCTTATTGAGAATCAGTTGATGTACCCAACTATGTGAACTTTGAATATGTAAAAAAGAATCAATTTGAGTCTTGAGACCTAAGTGTTGCCACAGTTGCTGAGCGTTTATATAAGTCATGAATATATGCTTTATAGTTTCATCCTCCTTTTCACAGAATAAACAAGTAGCAGTCGGAAGAATGTTAATTTGGTTTAGGAACATTCGTGTTGGTAATCTATTGTGACAAAGAAGTCATATAAAACATTTGACTTTTAGGTGAATTGGTAGCTGCGAAATCCAGTTAAAATTATTGTGCTGATTTATATGCCTTGGGTGGTCTGTCTCTAAATGAGTATACATAGATTTTACTAAAAAGGTGCCATTGTGTGTCGAACCCCAGTGAAGTAGGTCACTATTAATGCCAAAACGAGATATGTAAGTAACATCTATCAAATTTAAAATTCTATGATCTAGTTCAAAGGGAATCTTATCCATGTTCCAACCTAAAGGGTTAAGTATTTCAGAAATTGAAAGAGTTTGTTGATCCAAAGTTAAAGGGCCCTGAACCAAGGATCTTAGAGTTGTACCTAGTTTAATCCAAGGGTCGTGCCAAAGACTAATATGTCTTCCATTCCCTATTATCCATTTTAAGCTCTTTTGGCAATAATTCTACCCACTCAGGATATTAATCCACGTTTTAGAACTAGTTTGGCTATGTTTTTTATGCAAGTATTTGTTAATTAGAATACTAGCCCACATGGATTTGGGTGAATTAAAGAGCCTCCAAGCTAGACCTGCTAAAAGAGCTTTATTTTTTAGACCTAGTTTTTGTATCCCTAGCCGCCCAAGTGCTTTATTTGTAGTTACCACATCCCAGTTGAGTAGATGCAATTTCTTCTTTGTCAATATGGATCCCCAGAGTATGTTCCGCTGAAATTGTTCCATTTTATTAATAACATGCGTAGGAATTTAGATATATTGCATAATATGATTCGGTAGATTATTGAGAGTTGATTTTATTAAGGTAGAGCGACCAGTCATGGTTAGGAAATTTGTTTTCCAACCTGCTAGTCGATTCTAAAATTATCTAGGAGAAATTGGAAGTGTTCATTCTTAGGCCTGTCGGTGAACATCGGAAAGCCCAAATATTTACCAAAAGAAGTTCCTTCCTTAATAGAGAATGATTCAGAGATATAATTCCTATCATTTAGTGTTGCATTCTTGGAGAAAAAAACTCTTGATTTATCAAAATTAACCTTTTGGCATGAACAAGATGTAAAGTGCTCGAGGATATCAATTATATAATGACAACTCTTTTTAGTAATTTTTGATAACAACACAATGTCATCTGCAAATAGGAGATGTGACAAGGGGGGCCCTGAGGTGATAAATTAATAGGTTGCCACTGTAGGTAATCTACTGATAGTGAAATGCTACGAGAAAGCATTTCCATACACATGATAAATAAATAGGGTGATAAAGGATCCCCCTGTCGAATACCTCTTATTGGAGTGAAAAAGGAGTCCTAGAGCCATTTAGGAGAATAGAAAATGAAGAGGTTGTGACACAAGACATAATTAACTTAATCATTGGATTGGATATTTCAAAATAAATAAGAGTTGTCCGAATAAAAGCCCATTCCAATTTGTCGAAAGCTTTTTCTAAGTCCAACTTTAAAAGCATGTAAGAAGCTTTTCCTTTAGTGGTTCTAAAGTAATTTAAAATTTCCTGCACTATTATAGCATTATCCGAAGCACGTGTCCCTTGTTGAAAGCTAGATTGCGTAGGGCCTATAATTTTTGAGGTGACTAATTTTAACCTAGCAACAATCACCTTAGTAATCAATTTATACAGAGTATTACATAAAGTAATGGGCCGATATTGCTGAATAGTTGTAGGATTCTTGACCTTAGGAATAAGGCATATAAAAGTTTGATTTAGTTCAGAAGGCATAAGCTGAGTTTGCAAAATGTCTAAACAAAATGGAATGACCTTATGAGTAACCTTAGCCCAGAATTTCTGATAGAAAAAAGGATGGAGCCCATCCGGCCCAGAAGATTTAAAAGGCTTAAAACTAAATAACGCATTCTTAATCTCAGTAGGGATAAATGGTTGGTCTAACTTATTAATGTCAAAGTTAGTTATACAATAAGGTGAAATATCAGTGTTTTTGGGTGTAGAAGTTAATTGATCAGTTGTGTATAATGCGTGATAAAATTTGGTGATGTGCCTTTCTAGTTTAGTCTGTTGAGAAATCCAATTACCTACTGAGTCACGAAGACTAACAATTCTATTCCTTCTACGTCTAATAGTAGTTGTTAGATGGAAAAACTTAGTATTGGCATCCCCTTCATTTAACCAATTTATACGGTATTTTAATTTCCAAAATTGCTCCTCAAGCTGTAACACTTTACTGTATTCTAAAGAAAGGTCTATTTCAAGTTTTTGTAAG
Source organism: Nicotiana noctiflora (assembly GCA_032618575.1). Taxonomy (NCBI): domain Eukaryota; kingdom Viridiplantae; phylum Streptophyta; class Magnoliopsida; order Solanales; family Solanaceae; genus Nicotiana; species Nicotiana noctiflora. Next base: position 62,167 of record JASVEL010004799.1, read on the forward strand.
AATAAACTCGTAGGATAATGAATCGAGGCCTGAATGCCTGCTAGTCGTGCTAGCAGGTTCCTTTTTTGTGTAAAAATATTACCAAAATGTTGTTTATTCCACACAGTGGTAGCATCTTGGACTATTTTTGTGGTGAGAGGAAGTGAATGATTTCCGGACCATATGTTACGAATCAAGTTAGGAAAATGAGGGTGCGTTGCCCACTTTATTTCAAACCTAAAAAGTGTTTTTGAAAGTCTAGTAGAAGGCACTAAAGTTATTAGGAGTGGACAGTGGTCCGAGTAGGTTCGTGGCAAATGAGTTACCACAACATCCGAATACAAATTAATCCATTCATAGTTAGCGAGGCAACGATCTAGTCTTCCCAAAATAGTATTACCAAAAGCACGTTTATTGGACCAAGTGAACCTACTGCCATGGAAGCCTAAATCCAATAAATGACATGAATTTAGGCAACTAATAAACGTATCAACTCTAGTATTACTAATAGGTTGTCCCCCGAATTTTTCAGTATGATTTATAACTTCATTAATGTCAACTGCTAACAACCAAGGCATATCAAAATTATTATTAACCTTAATCAAGCTATCCCAAAGATATTGTCTTATAGATGCATGATTACTAGCGTAAACAACAGATAATAACCAAGGGCTTTTGAGGTGAACATACCTGGACCATGCAGTGGATTTCCTGTTCTGAAGTTGTCAGTTCTGTGACTGTGATACCCTCTTCTTTCCAAAGAACTACCAAACCCCCTCTAAGACCATTAGTTGGGACTTGAGACATATGGGTAAAGTTAAAGTCATCACGAAGCTTAGAGTGATCATGCATATGAGTCTCTAGTAGTATTACTAGCACAGGCCTATGATTGTCTAATAAAGAACGAAAGGGACGCCTAAATTCAAAATTATGTGAACCCCTACAATCCAGACTATCATATTCATAAAACTAGGGTAAAGGATTTATTCCACTGGTACTTGCGACCTCTGCATGGGAAGTGGTGTTGTCTGCTCTAGATTCACTATCTGAGAGTTCTGTTGAAGAGTGGGAATGACTACCATAGCATACTTCCCTATTGAGGGATTTAGAGTTTGTCGAAAATTGATACCGCATGCTTCTAGATCGGGTGGACACTTGAGTATAAAGTTTTTTTCGTACTGTTCTTTCAGGTCGTAAAGTAGGATCCCCTTTAACCACCAGAATTCCATCCTTGTTTCTCTCATCTCCAATAGAATCTCTGCTATTTTGCGCCTTGTGGGACTATCTAGTGCGTATGGTAAGTGTGGTGGTGTATGTGGGGGAGACTCCGGTGGACTGAAAGTGTTTATGGGGTGTCATGACCCTAGTTCACCAATCGTGAACATGTCGTGATGGCACCCAGTCCCCACGACTAGGTAAGCCTAACACGTTGCGGAATATACAAGTTTATGAACATTAAATAGGAAATAGCAGAAAATAATATAAAAAGGAATGTAATCCGTGCCGCTTGGCACATACACCCGTCAAACACACTATATAAAACACCACCAAGACCCGGAACCCCATGGGTAACACAGACTAAAAGAGAATATACAACTGTGGCTCTATGTGTAAAGAGTATCTAACAACGAAATGAAAGAAAAACATCTACTAATACTATCAGAATAGAGGGAAGGCCTCCGGATCCGCGGACGTAGCATATCATACCTCGAGGTCTCCCAAAGTGCTGGTGAATCACCTAGTGTGAGCCTGTCCTGATATACCTGGATCTGCACAACAAAAGTGTGCAAAAGAGTAGCATGAGTACACCACGGCGGTACTCAGTAAGTTCCAAGCCTAACCTCGATGGAGTAGTGACGAGGAAGGTCGGGGCCCTACCAAGAAAAACAATAATAACATAATGATCAATAATAAGCAGTTTAAAGGATAATAAATTCTGAAATAACAACAATAAAGTGATTGCTACAACCGTCTACAATTAAGCTAACAACAAGTAACAAAACTCAATTTACAAGTCCAGGACCTGTGGGAATTGAACCCACAGTCCCATTAACAGTACCCCTGAGTCTCCGGGAATCGAACCCGCAGCCCATGTCTCGATAAATCTTAGGATCTCCGGGAATCGAACCCGCAGTCCATATCTCAAGAATATGTCAATAACTCAGGATCTCTGGGAATCGAACCCGCAGTGCATATCTCAATAACTCAGGATCTCCGTGAATCGAACCTGCAGTCCATATCTCAATAGCTCAGGATCTCCGGGAATCGAACCCGCAGCCCATATCTCAATAGCTCAGGATCTCCAGGAATCGAACCCGCAGTCCACAACAATACCACTCCGAGTCTCAAGGAATCGAACCCACAGCTCTAGGATCTCCGGGAATCGAACCCGCAGTCCACAAACACAACAAATAAGAAATACACAGAGAGAATATAACATGCTTAACTACAACTTCACCGAAACTAGTGCCAACAATTATCAAGAAGTTCAAGCAAGACAATTAGGCAACTAGACAGTTAAATACTACCTAATCATGCTTTTCTAACTACTACCGGGTAATAATGTCGATTTAATCAGCTAAGAGCAGAGATATCACTAATCGGACAATTTAAGTAAAGTATGTGTTCAACAACCAGCGCATGTACACACCCGTCACCTCGCGTACAAGGCATTTAAACTATCACATAATATCCTAGGGGTGAAAGTTCCCCCACACGAGGTTAGACAAGCCACTTACCTCAACTCCGGTACAAAGCCGCTAAGAAACAACTCTCTTGCCACGAATGTCGGCCTTCATAGGTGTAGTATTTCTGATAAAAATCAATCGAATCATATCAATATAGGCCAATTGGGCATTACCCAATCAAAACAACTCAAAATACACCAAAACCCATAAGTTGCCAAAACCCGACTTTCGGTACGCTTATCGAAAAATCACGAAAGTTACATATTCGGGACCCTCATCTCAATACGAGTCTAAGCATATAAGATTTACCAAATTCGGACTCTATTTGCCCATTTAAAAACCTTGATTTTCTAAAGTTCAAGCCTAGGGCTAAATCAACACAGGGGTTGGGTCCGTCTAGGACAGGCAACCTGAAATGAAAAGACCATCCTGCTACATAAGATTGTATGCATTTATTTGATTAGATCAGCATGTTGACTAGCTTCAAAAATTGGAAAACCAAGAAATAACAATGTAGTTTTTTCCAAACAATGTCAAAATCCTATTAGTGTGTCTTCAAAAATAATATTTTTTGGATTTTAAAAAGATTTTTGTTTTAAACTCGGTTTGTATTCTGTGACTGTGACGACCCGGCCCATCGTTACGGGAATTTACCACCCCGTCATGTGGCAATTACATGTTTTATGCTTTTATATCAGCGTTAGAGCCTATCGGGTGAGTTAGGAGTGAATTGAATTGAAAATGAAGCAAATAGCATGTTTGAAGGAAGTTTGAATACGGAAAGTCAACCTAGAGTTGACTATCGAGTTAGAGTGCTCGGAATCAGATTCTGATGATTCGACTAGTTTCAGGGGATCATTTATGACTTAGGAGAGCAATCGAATTGAATTTGGAGGCCCGGTGTAGAAATAGGCTTGAATTGGCTAAGGTTGAATTTTGGCGAAAACCGAACGGTAGGTGAGATTTTGATCGGGGGTCGGAATGGAATTCCGACAGTTGTAGTAGCTCCGTTAGGTGATTTTGGATGTGCCTGCAAAATTTCAGGTCATTCGGACGTTGTTTAGTCGGGTTTATGATTGATTGTGTAATTCGGAATGTTTTAAGGAATTTAGGCTTGAATTCGATGCGAATTATGGGTTTTGATGTTGTTAGATGTGTTTTGAGGATTTGAGCAAGTTCGAATAAGGTATTAATATGTGTTGGTGTGTTTGGATGAGGTCCCGGGGGCCTCAGGGTGTTTTCGGATGGCTAAACGAGAGAAAATGTGGAAAGAATTGCAGGTTTTGACTCTGGTTCTGTTGTTTTCGCTCCTGCGGAAATGGGGGCGCAGGAGCGAGTCCGGAGGAGCGGACGAGGGGGCGCAGGAGCGCTTGGCATCGCAGAAGCGGAATCTTTCCCGCTGAAGCGGCGTCGCTGGTGCGAGTGGGTGACCGCAGAAGCGGACTTGATGAGTAAGGGGAAAGTCCGCAGAAGCGGATTCTTGACCGCATAGGCGAGTCCGCAGGAGCGGACTCTGGAGCGCAGAGGTGGAAAGGACCGCAGGGGCGGAAGAAATTCCGCAGAAGCGGACGCGCAGGGGCGGTTAGTGGATCGCGGAAGCGGGATTTGCCAGATAGGCCTGGTTTCGCAGAAGCGACCAATTGGTCGCAGAAGCGGTTCCGCAGGGGCGGAAAATGGTCCGCAGAAGCGAAAATCGCAGTGAATTAATTGTATCAGAAGTTAGAAAATTTCAAAAACATTTCACACATTTGGGTCTCGGCTTTAGAGGCGATTTGGGCGATTTTGAAGAGAAATTCAAGGGAAATCATCGGGTAATCAACTATGGACTTAAACTATGATTAGTATTGATAATATTATGCAATTATATCATGAAAATGGAGGAATTTGGGGTAATTTATGGAGGATTTAGCCCTAGGCTTGAACTTTGGAAAATCAAGGTTTTGAATGGGCAAATGGAGTCCGAATTTGGTAAAATTGATATGCTTAGACTCGTATTGAGATGAGGGTTCCGAATATGTGACTTTCGTGATTTTTCGAGAAGCGTACCGAAAGTCGGGTTTTGACAACTTTGGGAATTTTGATGTAAATTGAGTTGTTTTGATTGGGTGTCGTCCCATTGGCCTAATTTGTTGTATTTCTACCGTATTTGATCAGATTCTACGCGTGCGGAGCTTGATTCTCGTGGCAAGGGCATTGCGGAGTAGTCGTCGCGCCGTATTGAGGTGAGTAATAGATGTGGGTGATGACCAGCGGGTTCGAAACCCCGATATACCACTTTGTGACGATGTATAGCGGCGAGACACGTACTCTCTTGTGAGTGCGGGGTCGATTGTGATTGGGGACTATGGCTTAGTCCGACTTGTTGGTACTATGTTATGATATTAGGCTATTCTTGAGCCGTCGAACCTCCTTCTCGGATGGTTGCATACTATATTGTGATATTGGCTACTCTTAAGCCGTTGAACCCCCTTCTTGGGTGGTTGAGTATACTTGTGGGCCGTGAGCCAGTTATTGGATTCCCGCGAGGATCGTTATCATTGTCTTATCATATTGACATGTTAGTTACTACCAATCCGTAGCTATTTCTGTTATCATGCTATTTCCAATCTCTGGAACTTGACATTACCGTTTTCAACTGAAAAATGATAAAAGATGTTTTCAAATCTACTTTTGAGCCTGCGAGGCTGTATTTGCATATTAGCTGACTGGTAGTGGATCGGGCTGCGCGCCGCAGCGGTATATATATTGGATCGGACTGCACGCCGCAGTGATATTGTGCTTGGGCTGTAGGAGCCCCTCCGGAGTCTGAACCCCCACAGTGAGCACGGGTACCCAAATTGAATCGGGCTACGCGCCGTAGCGGTCATATCATGCATTGCATTGCATTTAGCTACATCTGCTAGTTGTTACACTGTTTTGCTGGTACTTGTTGGTATAGGTACAGTTGATATTGATTCTGTGACAGGGTATTTGATTACAGTTTTACATAGTGCTTTATTGCGGATTTCTTATCTGCGCTGTCTTACCCTTGTTTATTACCACTGAGTCCGGCAGTACTCATTTTACTCCCTGCACCTTGTGTGCAGATCCAGGTACCTCTCAGCAGTGATCTAGTAGCTGTGCGAGGCGACATTTGTGAATATTCGAGGTAGCTGCAGAGTCCGCAGGACCTGATATTCCTTCTTACTGTCTTTTGATTCTGCATTGAAAATTCTTTCCGCACTTGGTATCTTGTAAACCCTTATACACTTATGTTCATTAGAGGCTCATGACTCTTGACCCTTCGGTCTGTGGGAGTTGGTATGCGTTGGGACTTGGTTCCCCTATTTCGATATATCCATCACTGTTGTTTTACAGTTGTTATGCTTAAATGGGATAAGGCGAGCTCATAGCTCTATGATTGTTGTTGATTGGTCGGGCTGGCCTAGCAGCGTGCTGGGCGCCATCACGACCGGATTTGGGGTCGTGACAAGTTGGTATCAGAGCCTAGGTTTACTAGGCCTCATGAGTCTTGAGCCGGTTGGTAGAGTCTTGTGGATCGGTACGGGGACGCATGTACTTATCCTCGGGAGGCTGCGAACCTTTAGGAAACACTTCACATTTCTTGGAATTCTTATCGTGCGCACTTGATTCAGCTTGAGATATAATTTTTGAAATTCCTTCCACACGTCTGTGTAAGCATCGAGCGCTCGGTAATGTAATTGCCTTATGGCTTGTGATTTCCTCGAACGAGGGGCGAGATATAATCTCTTTGAGTTCATGTTAGGCCAGTCAGGATGACTTATGGCTGGACCTTGTTTATGACTTGAGCATCGAGGTGCTGATTTTGTGAGTGGTCGCAATAGATAATGTATTGAGGGTTTGAAACCCCGTATTTGCAATATACAGTGTTGTGCTGAGATGGAACACGCGTCATGTGACAAGTGTAGTGGTATTGTGACTGGGGATTTGGACTTGATCCTTCCCGATTGATAGATTACTGTGTATAATGACTGAGACTGGCTTATATCTATGTATTTGGGCTAGTAGCCATGTTTGGGGCCTTGTGCCGATCTATAGAGTGTTAGGGAGGCTTACTAATGGATGAGCTGTTAAATTGTTCGACTCGTGTCTAATCTGTTGTGTAGCTCCGAGCTATGGGCGTGGTGAATAATTATCATATCTCTTAATTGGAAGGTAAAGTGCCTTATGTGTAGTGGAACGAGTTCAAACTCAGGAAGACTAAAGTGATTATGCTATGTGTATCCTGGTGGAAGGTATTGTGCTGAAATGCTAAATTGAGGCGAGGTAGGTGGGTTGATTCTCATGTGTAATTGAAAGGTAGTTGATATGTGTTACGATTCGAGCAGGTACAACGCATGTTCATGTACCAATTATGATAATATGATTTGTGTAGTATTGAGACTAATGTTGTCGATATGCATTGTGATGTCTTGTCGAGTTGTGAATGTATTGCTAGGATGGTTTTGGTGATTTTCTGGCAGGTGGATAGGCCAATTTACAAAGGAAACTCTGCTGAAATTTTTGGAAAATTGGGACTTAGAAAAGATTTTTGTCACCTAAAGAGTGGGCGTAACTGTTGTGTGTGAATGAATGCAAGAATTGCAAAAGAATTAATATTTCTGATGATTCGAACCTCTGCCGAAGCTTGTAAATGAATTGAGGTTAATCTAACTAGAACTTTGTTGCATCATTTGAGTAAGAAGGCTATGAGTGGCTAAAAGTGCTTTGATGTATGACTCCGAACTAAGTTGGGGAGGTTGTTATTGATTAACTGATTGCACTGTTGTGTGCTATGTTGGTTCTTTCTCTAAGTATGTTGGGAAATTTTGATAAAGGTTATGGTGCTTCGTAGATATGAAGAAATACTAGGATGTTGTGAACTTATGTTGGTAAAGAATGTTCGGTGTATAGAAAAGGAAGATAGCTAATTGTATCTGTATGTAATCATGTTCTGCGGTGTCAGAGTTCTAACATGGCACGAGCGGTTCTGTTCAATAAGACTGTTGAATTACAGCTGAATGAGGATGAATAATGCCCGAGAATTGTTTTTCAGTGTTCAAGATTTTACTTGTAACAGTCAGGTATCTTAAGATTGTGCATGTGGCTAAAGACGTTGTTTTCGTTAGAAGGGATCAAGACTTGTTCTATGTTATGTGAATGATGGGATTCTATGTATCCGTATTGGAAGGTAATGATACTAATTCAAAAATCGCATGAAGTTCTCCAAAATAATGTATTGTAGAATGTGGTACTTCTGGGAAATATTGAGAGAGTATTAAGTGGCCTTTGTGTCTTAGACCGTGTGGCCTTATGTACGAGTCTTGTGTGGTAACATGAATTGATGTATTATGGTGCTACAGTAATGGCTAATATTAAATTAAGGATGAATCAGAAAGGAAACTTGGTAAATGGATCAACTTGTTAATAAACCGAATCGGTATGTGAAGGAATACGATTAATTCCTGGTATGTGTTTGAAGTAATGAGTCTTGCAGATATTGTGCAACAAAGCTCTTGAGCGCTGGCAGTTGTGTAACTTGATATGGGTATAAGGACTCAGTCCTGACAGTTTAACTTATGCAATGTAATTGGGAGAAAGAGTTTATGATGTGTTTTACCGTGGTTTGAAAATAAGTGTATTTTTCCTGTTGGTATGCAAGGCTTGGAATGTGTAATGAGTTTTCTCTATATGGGATCATGAAAGCCCTTGACTAGTTGAGTGCGCCGATGTTTGCGGCGTAGGAAAGGAATATGAATTTCCATGTTATCTTAGTGTGGTATGGTATATGCGATGTGTTATGGAAAGTTGATAATGGCATATTCAAGGTTTTGTGATCAGTTCATAATATATGGGGAGTCATTAAAATTATTTAGCAACGCGGGCAGCTGCAGGTGATTTAAAGAATCGATCTTTCTAGTGATTAAAGAAAATGGTACTGCTATTCTAGTAATTTGGCAGGTATATGGTCCAAAAGGACAAGGTAATGTAAACTGATAATATCCAGTGGTATGTTGGTATTCTCTTGTTGGATCAACTATAATAACTGAGTCGTTGATGGCATAGTGAAATTTCTGAATGGCTTTCGTGGTATGAATGGACACTTGATGTGCGTTATGTATTTGTACAGTGAAGTACGGGATCGGGCATTGTGATTCATGTGTTATATATGTGTTGGAGACTTGAAGTTCTCGTTAGTCCACCTATGCAGTGGTTGTATATCATGTGTATCGACACCGTTTTGTGATTATTAAAAATCGGAAGCTCTAGTGGCTTTCTCTCTCAACTTGATATGACGAATTTGAATTATGATACTTGATTGCTGACTGGTCGTCATTGGGCCAGGTTGTCTAGACTAATGTGATATAGACTATGATGGTATGGCACAAATTGTGTAGCAGAGTGCATCGGAGTATGCTCCAGCGGGGTAGTTGTACCTCAGGACTAGCAGACGGCTGGTGGGTATTGCTTTGTCGGTTGGGCCTTCGTGGCGGATATCAGTGCAGAGGTTTCTATCGTTGATTTGGTTCTGGTATTGAGTAACTTTGTCGGATACGTTTCTTGTGGCCGAACTTGAGGCTATATATGTTTACCATAATGAGCAACTTGACTCGACGCGCATTTCTTTGGCGAGGGTTCTATATGGATCGGGTGGCGCGCCGCCACAGGTACTGTTAGTTGGATCGGGTGGCACGCCGCCACAGGTATGGTATCTGGATCGGGTGGCACGCCGCCACGGGTATGTCATTGGAGCGGGTTGCACGCCGCAACAGTGGAATGTGAAAATAAAGTTAGTTATATGTTACCTGGTATACAATACCTCCTGGCTTCTGAGGAAGAGTTGTATTGAGTATCGCTTGGAGAATGGCACATCGGTTGTGTTCTTTCACGATTTTATAGCATACGTTAATTGTTTCTCCGTGGGTGAGGTTGATTGCTTGGGTTTAGACCTAAATATGTGCGGGGCTGATCGTTTTGAGCTTGGTAAATTGAGGTGCTTCATGAGTAATAATTTAGATGTGAGTGTCACACCTCCCTTTTTACTACCCCAACATGCGTAAGGTGTATAAATACACTTGTAGGGTATACCCCGACGCTCAATTACCCGAGACGGATAAAATAACGTAAGGGAAGGAGTTTTTCCAATTTAAGGACAATCGGTTCGGGATTTCATTAGAGATTAATCAGAGTCGCCACTTGGGAATGACAATGGTGTCCCAAGTCACCGGTTAATCCCGAATCCGAGGAATTTTGACTCTTAAAATATCTGCGAAGCAGAGGTCCGGATAAGGAACTCTGTTAACCCGGGAGAAGGTGTTAGGCACTCCCGGATTCCGTGGTTTTAGCACGGTCGCTCCACTGTCGTTCTTGACTTTTGTTTGACTCAGTTATAGATTTTAACAACATAATGTGTTTTTACGTTAAATATCATTTTTAGGAATTTGCGGTATCGCGAAAACACGCCTCGAGTCATACCGCAACCAATACGCCTATGACTTTTGGTGTATTTCAGCTTTACCGAGATTTGGATTTGAGTCGCACCAAGTGCACACTCGTTCATAGGAAGGTATATTAAAATCGTGCCCTAAAGTAATGTCTATCGGCTTTTAAATCTTTTGGGAGAAGCTATGGAATTGGCTATTAGCTTTCCCGGGTCTATTTGTGTTATATCATTACTAAATGGGGGCCCCGGTGTTATTCGGGCGAGGCTCGTCCCAATTTAATTTATTCAGGTCCTATTTTGTTAACTACATTTGCTACATATTGTTTTTGCCTTATTCGATTCCTAATGCTAAACATTCCAAGCCTTGCCGAGTTTATTTATTGGGGACTGGATTTTCAAAATGGCCTTATCAAATCAATAATAGGTCCAATAACAATAACAGAATACAAGATGTACAAGAATAATAATACATGCTGCAAATTGAAGAATCAAACTCAATTAATTTTATTTATCAGAAGATAGGAGTCATTATACAATTCATTTCCTGTTGACTTAAAGCTAGATACATATGAATGCTAACTACTTCTGCACTCTTATTTCTCTAAAGAGCCTATATAATTTAAAATGGAAAGTTTAACTATCTAGCATTTGGGATTATATGAAGAGATGACTTAAACGAACCGACTACTCATTTCAAAGGGATCTGAATATCCAAATCGAGTGATTAACTAATGTTCATATATACGTGATTGTCTTACTGGATTTGCCTTAACTTAATACTCATTCAACATTCCCAGTATGATTAGCTTACCAATATTAATATGAGCTAAGTCTATTTAATATTATCAAAACCGGCTACATTACTCAACTATTTGTTTCCCTTTTAGACTTATTCGAATTCACGATTGGCCAAAACAGATTAACTAGGTGAGCTTATTAACTTATACGATGGTCTTTTGGCTTCATTTTAGAGATATTACCTAATTAACTAAGTGTAACACTATTTATAACTATTCTACTACTACTCTACTTCTAATATACTAACTATTACATTGTATCTGTTTTTTCCTTGATCTCTGTTACGCCATACTACAAATTTAAAATGAATTACAAACAGATAAATGAGTAACTTAAATCTTCATTGCATTCAATGGAATCTCTACAGCTCATACTGGATAGGAGAATACCTGGATCAAATGGAAAAAAGATCCAATGAGTCTAAGGGATGAAGAAGTAAGTAATCAGCAATGGTTCACACAAGGCAATGCAACAGTGAGATGGATAAAGCACAGCAACACAGCCACACAGCAATAGCAATATGTGAGAAACCCAGCAGATAATCGGACAGGAACCCAGAAAAACCAGATAATCGATCAAGCCAAAAACCCAAAATCAGAAGCAATAGGCGAATTTTAACTCGAGAAATCTCAGAAAATCCTACTGTTTTTATGCTATTTTCACTCTCAAGCTAATGAATTTCAGATTGCTAATGTTGGAACCTAGATATCTTTCTCCTATTACTCAGCTTGGAACCCCCTTTTCAGCTCTTTTGAAGGTGTATTTATAGTTAACCTAAGGCTGAAACTTGGGGAGAAAGTTATGGGATCTTCTCCCACTTCTCCCCCTCCTAAATTTATTAAATCTACACTTAAGTCCATATTTCAGTTACCAGAAACCCTTCCAGCATGTGCTGGAAGGTTCTAAAGATTCCCTTTTATGGGTTTTTACTAGTGTATCCCTAAGGGTTAAAGATTTTTACAGATTTCCCATTTTTAGGAGACCATTATACCCCTAAATCTCTGCAAAATTGCAGAAATCAGGAGCATAAATGTCTCCATTACCCTTTTAGGTTCTAAACTATTACTATTTTACCTATTCAATACCCAATTATGCCCCTAAGGGCACTGCTGATTTACTAGGTCAATTTTCAGCTTGTTTTGCACCTATTTAACTAATAGCCAGCCCTGGCATTAGTATTTAAGGGCTGGCCAGTTTTATTTTTAAGAACTATTTCAATTTTAGCCACTTTTAAACTAATTCCAGTCAATTAAGACCAATTTATTCCTAATTAAAGCTAATTGCAGGCATAGCCTGTTTTATTGTTATGTTTAAACTATTTAAAAGTTAGCCAGTCTCAAGTTGAGACTTAGCTTGGGCTATCAAAGCCTTATACTGAACAGCTGGGCCCAAAACCTTTACAGGTTTGGCCACTTTGCTGTTCAGGGCTCAATATAGAGCCTGGGCCAGTCTGCATTTGCAGACACAGCCATTTTGCACAACCAGCCACTGTTTAACAATGAGCTGTGTGTTAGGGCTTATAGAATTGGTCAACCCTTTGCAAGGTTGACCATTCTTAGGCCAATTATTAAACTTATAGCCTAATTATGATTTTCAGTTTTAGTCCTATTTAAAAACTAACCATTTTCATAGAACCTAATGCTAACAGCTATAACCAATCCAGCTAAGGTCTAAATGATCAATCAGACATTCATAAGAAGCCAAATCTAGCAAATCTTAAGCATTCTTAACATGAATTGCATACAGAAACACATATGATCCAAAAAACATGCATTAACCAACTCAAATTCAGAGAGAACAATAGATATGGTTGAATTCTAGTCAACTAACTCATTCTATTGGATTGTATGTGATGCAGTGTGAATTCATGTCAATTCATACCTAATTATTACTAATTCAAGTCATATGAAAGTTTGAAGAACTTTAAAACTGTTAAGGTTCATGGCATAGTTACATATATAAGCATAGATTCTCATGAAACAGTCAACATGACTCATAAAACAATGGATTTCAACAGAATGGTAATCAGAATTTACTTTCAAGTATTGGCCCTAAGATCATGCTAAGCAAACAGGACATGTAAAACACAGGGTTATGAACTAATCCTAATCTTGTGTATGCATATGATAGAGCAAGATGAAGATGAAGAAAATGATACCATGGTGGAACAGTGAAAGGGAAACATCTTAGAACAGATTAGCATGGGATTGACATGAGACAAATAACAGAATCCTATTATTAACAAACTAAGAAGAGCAAGCTAAGACATCTTATGGATAATTACCAGAGCAACATGCCAAAAATATGAAACAAACTATGGAATGATGAGAACATAATCAACCAGAACCAAATCATGGAAAAGTGCATGACAGATAACATGAAGATGATGAAAGGAAGGACATGGAGATGAAGAAAAGAAGGATGTGGAGAAACAGTAGAAAAACTAAACCATGAAAGCTAGAAAGAAGCCCAGTTCTATGAATTATTACAATCAAAGGCAACAAGAGTAGTTAAAATGACACAGAAAAGATGAACTTCTCAATCTTAGAGCAAAAAGCCATGTGATCAAAACAAGGCACATAACAGATAAAGTCCTATCACTAACAGGCCCAAAAGAACACAGGGACACATAGAACAAGCTAAGGAATCAGGGTGGCCATAGAGAAATAAACAAGGACTCACAGCATGAGAAGATAAGCAGAAGGGTCCTAGACTAGCATGTGAAGCTCAAACTCGAGATAAGAACAGAATCACCAAAAGAAAACCAAGAATAGCCTTACAACTAACACATAAAACACAAATTAATCAGAACATGCAAGGCAAGGATACACAGGGCATATTAAAACCAAAAATGAAATAAACGAAAAGAAAAAGGAACAGAATATCAACAAGAACAATCGATACTTATCATGCGAACACAAAAATCATAGAAGTCAGGATCAAAACATGTAAGAAATAACAGACATATCCTAATAAACTAAAGAAAACTAGAGGGGCGAGGGACTTAGCTTGCGGGGCCGGTCCCCCGAGCTTCCTATTCTTTTCTTTTCCTCACTCTTTTCACTCTTTGATTCCTTAGCCTTTCTTCTTGTTTTCCTCTTTCTTTATTCTTTTTCAGACATCTCTTTTTCTTCAATTTTCCCTCTGGTCTTTCTTTTAGGCTCAAAGGGGGAGCCTTTTTGAGTTTTGATTGCAGAGGGGTGTTTTGGGGGTGTAAAAGATGTGGTCTTGACTGGGGGTTGAATTTGGGGTCGCCGGAGTTAGGGTTCCGACGACCTTCTTCGGGATATTCGAGAAGTTCAAGGGACATTCGAGGGGAGCCAGTGGTATGGGTGGATAGATCATGTAAAGGGGAATAGAACGGCATTGGTTTCATGTGGTTCTTCATACTTTGGTGGTCACCGGTGAAGTTCCGGTGACCGGAATTTCAAAAGAAAGGGTTTGTTCTTGGGGTTCTGATGGAGAAGAAGAAACAGAAGAAGAAAAAGATGGTAGGAGGGGATTAGAAGGGCCGGCGACCACCGTGGAGGGTGGTGGCCGCCATGGCCAGCTAGGGTTTGACGTGATGAAGACGAGAGAGAAGAGAGGGGTGAGGGGCGGCTAGGGTTATGCATTTGGCCAAAATGAAACGGCTGTTCGGACACAAGCCTTTTATAGGCGGAATGTCCCATGTAATCTAGGCCGTCCGATGGATGAAGATCAACGGCTGTCGTTAGCGTTACTAAAACGACGCCGTATCGTTACAAACAAGACCCAGGCTCTCAATCGTCGGATCAACTTAAACGGACGGTTGAGATTAAAACTACCTATTTTAATTAACTAATTGATTCGCCCTTTTATCTCCGCCGTTGGATTAAGCACAACGAACGGCTGGGATTGCATCTCTGTGTGATCAGGCGGGACAAAATCTTGGGCTTAACAGACTGGGCCACTAATTTCAATCACAATTGGCCCAAATTCATTTACACAACATATATATTTTTTTGTATTTTCTGATTTTAATGATTTTTATGCATTTTCTTTTATACTTTTTTTTCTTTTCTTTTATGAAAAATTATAAATCCTAATTTACTACCTACTCTAATTTCCTAGTATTTTTTTGGTAATTTTCTGCTATTTTTTCCTAATTTCTACTACTTAAGCTATTTTACTAATTTTCTAATTAACTAAACTAACAAATTAATTACTACTATTTTTTTTATTTTTTCTAATTTCTTACTTATTCAAACACACAAAAATATAACTAATTTCAAGCAAAGCAAGTAATTGCACTCAAAAACATATTTATTTTAATTTTGGAATTATTTGCCTGGTGCAAAAATCATGTGCTCACACAGCTGCCCCTCTTTGCTCGGGAACACGAAGAGTTTCAGTGCAAAGATAAGTGAGCAGTAATGAGATATTTTTGCACATCGGCATATTCCGTGAAAGCATTTTTGAAAACCTTTTGACCGCACCCTGCTTTAGAGGTTGCCTACATATCCTGGGCTAAACAGGAATCAGGTCAGTGTAGTTCGGGAAGGTCTGGCAGTTTTAAAAACTACCAGACTCACTGTTGCATTGACACTGTTGAGACCTGCTGACTTACTCCTTATTACACCGGGGGGGGGGAAATGTAAAATGAAGAAGCTATTCTAAGCTATGATCCTACAATTACAATTGTTCCTAATCTAGCTTTTGCTCTTCTTCCCTTTCCGGTGATGCAGAATCTTCCTTTTTTGTTGATTTTCCTTGATGCTGACTCTCTTTTTGTTGATTTTTCTTTTCTTGTTGACTCTCTTTTTTTTTTTGATTTTCTTGATGAACCTGCTTAAAACAAAACAACAAACTACCTTTTTTCTTTTTCTGCCCCAGTGTGGGCTTTTTAACTGTATAAACCATGATATGCAAAAATATTCCCGTATTAGAAGGTGGGCGCCTAACGGAAATTAAACGTGCAATGCGATGCAGAAAATATTCCCGTATTAGAAGGTGGGCGCCTAACGAATTGAAACGTGCAATGCGATGCAGAAAAGTATTCCCGTATTTGAAGGTGGGCGCCTAACGAAATTAAACGTGCAATGCGATGCGGAAAATATTCCCGTATTTGAAGGTGGGCGCCTAACGGAATTGAAACGTGCAATGCGATGCGCAGAAAAGTATTCCCGTATTTGAAGGTGGGCGCCTAACGGAAATTAAACGTGCAATGCGATGCGCAGAAAATATTCCCGTATTTGAAGGTGGGCGCCTAACGGAATTTAAACGTGCAATGCGAATGCGGAAAATATTCCCGTATTTGAAGGTGGGCGCCTAACGTAATTTAAACGTGCAATGCGAGAAAATATTCCCATATTTGAAGGTGGGCGCCTAACGGAAATTAAACGTGCAATGCAAATGCGAGAAAATATTCCCGTATTTGAAGGTGGGCGCCTAACGAAATTTAAACGTGCAATGCGAGAAAATATTCCCGTATTTGAAGGTGGGCGCCTAACGGAATTTAAACGTGCAATGCGAATGCAGAAAATATTCCCGTATTTGAAGGTGGGCGCCGACGGAATTTAAACGTGCAATGCGAATGCGAGAAAATATTCCCGTATTTGAAGGTGGGCGCCTAACGGAATTTAAACGTGCAATGCGAATGCGAAAATATTCCCGTATTTGAAGGTGGGCGCCTAACGGAATTTAAACGTGCAATGCGAGAAAATATTCCCGTATTTGAAGGTGGGCGCCTAACGGAATTTAAACGTGCAATGCGAATGCGGAAAATATTCCCGTATTTGAAGGTGGGCGCCTAACGGAATTTAAACGTGCAATGCGATGCGAAAAGTATTCCCGTATTTGAAGGTGGGCGCCTAACGGAATTGAAACGTGCAATGCGATGCAGAAAATATTCCCGTAGCCTGAGGACTGGGGAGTGGATTTTAAAATATGTTACCTCCTCTTTTTGGTATTTTCTTTTACCAACTTATCTCTTGCTTGTGAATTTCTCCACTTATTCGGCAGACTTTCTCTTTTTGGTATTTTAAATTTTCCACATTGGTCACATTCACTTTAAAGTGATTAGTGACAATTTGTTCCT
The DNA here is from genome assembly GCA_032618575.1 of Nicotiana noctiflora. Classification (NCBI taxonomy): domain Eukaryota; kingdom Viridiplantae; phylum Streptophyta; class Magnoliopsida; order Solanales; family Solanaceae; genus Nicotiana; species Nicotiana noctiflora. Next base: position 79,133 of record JASVEL010004799.1, read on the forward strand.
GCATGAAACCAAATTTATTAGATATAAACTGCTGGCAACTGGCATCTGCCGTCCCCACTTCTTATTGCTTCCTTTGTTTTTGCTTTTTCATGTTGCATGGCTTTCGACTTCTTGTCCCTTGCAGACTCTTTTTGTATTTTCTCATTTTTTCCATTTTTGTTTTGTTTTCTTTTTCTTTGGCCATGTTTGCCAAGCTTCTTTATTCCTTTCCCCAATCTTCCATTCTTTCTGATCCAGTGTTATTTCAACTTCCGTTATCAGGAGCTGGTAGTTAGCTCTCAAAAGGGTAAACAATGAAATGCAGAAAAATGAAAGAAAGGTAAGGGTGTTTTGGAGAGATGACAGAACTTATCAGGGCGTTTGTTGGCTGATTTCGCTGACCATGCCATGTATTTAAACTCCGACCCGGTTCGTTCCAATCATTATTCTGACTCCGGATTGTTTTCAACCCAAACCAATACTATTTTTTGTTGCCTTTTCTCTTTTCATGGTAATCCCTACGATCGCCCTCTACGGTGCCTCGAAAGGTTTTCACCAATAGAACTCTCTCATTTATTCTCTCAACCTCACAATCATCTCACAGTGCCGATTAAGGTTTTCACCGATGAGACTCTCTCATTTTATTTCTCTCAGCCTCACAATCGCCTCACAGTGCCGGTTAAGGTTTTCACTAGTGAGACTCTCTCATTTTTTTTTTATTTTTTCCATTTTTCCTTTTTGTATTTTGTTTTCTGTTCCACGGGTATTGTCCGATACTTCGCTCCTCCTTCGTTGTATTCGTTATCATTTCAGAATTGATCAGAAGGTCTTTCTTTGGACTGTAACGTGGCTTTTGGACGGGTTAAGAAAGAAAGATATAAAGGCTCAAAATTTCAACGAGGGTTAAACATATTTACAACTCTCGGAATTATTAAAACATAACTTCTGCCCCAGTTTCAATATGTGGGGAATTTTTGGATTTTTCTTTATTGTGACTGAACCTCAGAGAGGCTGCCTACGTACCCTTTCGGGATCAAGTCAGACGTAGTTCATCCAACTTTATAAGTTAGATGGATTTCTTTTTTGACTTTTTCCCGATTTTTGTCTTTTCCTTTCATTTCATTTTTTTTTCATTTCATCATCATTCATTTTTTTTTTCATTTTCATTTTTTTTTCTTTTTTTTTTCATTTTTCCATCATTTCATTTTTCATTCTGGCAATTTCGATCTTATTGCACTAGAGCGATTCCGAGAGAGGGATATGAAAGAATTCATTCATTAAGGCTCAAAAGGGTTATCAATGGATAAAGTGTTTGGATAGAGAATAAAATGCCTTCGTCATTTCAATTCCAAAATCACAACAAAATACAAAACATACAATTGAAAAGGAATCATACATAGTATCTTTTGACCGCATCCGAATTGATAGCAGTCTCTACGCACTTTCCTTCAACATCAGTTAAATATAATGCTCCATTGGACAACACCCGTGATACCACGAACGGTCCCTGCCAATTCGGTGCAAACTTTCCTTTTGCCTCTGCCCAATGTGGTAAGATACGCCTCAATACCAGTTGTCCGACTTCAAACTTTCGAGGTCGTACCTTCTTATTATATGCTCTGGCCATTCTCCGCTGATACAACTGTCCATGGCAGACCGCGGCCAATCTCTTCTCATCAATCAAATTCAACTGTTCTAACCGGGCCTTTACCCATTCATCGTCATCTATCTCAGATTCGGCTATAATTCGCAATGACGGTATTTCTATTTCTGCGGGTATAACAGCCTCCGTTCCATACACCGGGGTATAAGGTGTGGTTCCGATAGAAGTACGTACCGTCGTGCGGTAACCCATGAGAGCAAAGGGTAACTTTTCATGCCACTGCCTGGATCCCTCCACCATTTTCCGGAGAATCTTCTTGATGTTCTTATTTGCCGCTTCTACTGCACCATTTGCCTTTGGCCTGTAAGGTGTGGAATTGCGGTGCGTGATTTTAAACCTTTCACAAACTTCTGCCATGAGATGACTGTTTAAATTGGCTCCATTGTCTGTGATAATCACCTTGGGGATTCCAAATCGGCATATGATATTCTCGTGCACAAAATCCACCACCGCTTTCTTCGTCACCGCCTTGAATGTCTTAGCTTCGACCCACTTGGTGAAATAATCAATTGCAACCAAAATGAACCTGTGCCCATTAGAAGCGGCTGGATCTATTGGGCCGATGACATCCATGCCCCAAGCAACAAAGGGCCAAGGTGCTGACATTGTGTGCAACTCGTAAGGCGGGGAGTGGATCAGATCCCCATGTACCTGGCATTGATGGCATTTCTTTACATACCTGATACAATCACGCTCCATTGTGAGCCAGTAGTACCCAGCTCTCAAGATCTTCTTTGCTAAAACATATCCGCTCATGTGAGGCCCGCATACTCCAGCATGTACTTCAATCATAATTTCATCTGCTTGTTGTGCATCTACACACCGCAATAAACCCAAATCTGGTGTTCTTTTGTATACCACTCCTCCACTGAAGAAAAATCCATTGGCTAGACGCCTGATGGCTCTCTTCTGGTCTCCAGTGGCTTGCTCCGGGTATTTGCCGGCTTTCAAGTATTCTCTAATATCATGATACCACGGCTCTCCATCCGACTCTTCTTCCACAGCGAAGCAATAAGCATTCTGATCTCGGACTTAGATCTAGAGCGGATCTATATATGTCCTGTCAGGATGATGCAACATAGAGGACAGTGTGGCCAAAGCATCTGCGATCTCATTGTGCATTCTTGGGATGTGCTTGAACTCTATAGACTGGAATCTTTGAGACAGCTCGTGCAAACAATACCGATATGGTATCAATTTCAAATCTCGTGTCTCCCATTCCCCTTGTATTTGATGTACCAAGAGATCCGAGTCACCCATGACCAAAATCTCTTGAATACCCATGTCAATTGCCATCCTTAATCCCAAGATGCATGCCTCATATTCGGCCATATTGTTGGTACAGAAAAATCGAAGCTGAGCTGTAACGGGATAGTGTTGACCCGTACTTGAAATGAGTACCGCTCCGATACCAACGCCCCTACTGTTGACGGCTCCATCAAAGTACATTTTCCATCCTGATCTCTCCTCTTGCTCCGTCTCCTCGACAAGCATTGCCCCTTCATCCGGAAAGTATGTTTTCGGTGGTTCATATTCATCATCCACCGGATTCTCGGCTAAGTGGTCCGCAATAGCTTGTGCCTTCATTGCCGTACGAGTTACATAAACAATGTCAAATTCCTGTGAGCAGAATCTGCCATTTGGCCAGTCTTCCCGTAGGCATAGGCTTCTGAAAGATATACTTGAGAGGATCCAATCGTGATATCAAGTACGTAGTGTATGCTGACAAATAATGCTTTAGCTTCTGAGCCACCCAAATCAATGCACAACAAGTTCTCCTCCAGTTGGGTATACTTCACCTCGTAAGATGTAAACTTTTTGCTGAGGTAGTAGATGGCTTGTTCTTTCTTGCCTGTCTCATCATGTTGACCCAGTACACAACCGAAAGAGTTATCTAGCACCGTCAAATACAAAATCAGAGGACGCCCTGGTTCCGGAGGAACTAACACCGGAGGATTAGCCAAATATTCCTTGATCTTGTCAAAGGCTTCCTGACATTCGTCGGTCCATTTCACTGCTGCATCTTTCTTCAACAGCTTGAAGATCGGCTCGCATGTTGATGTCAATTGAGCAATGAACCGACTAATGTAATTCAACCTTCCTAATAAGCTCATGACCTCCTTCTTGTTCTTCGGCGGAGGTAGGCTTTGAATAGCCTTGATCTTTGATGGATCCAGTTCAATACCTCGCCGACTCACAATAAACCCCAGTAGTTTCCCTGAAGGTACTCCAAAAGCACACTTCGCCGGATTGAGCTTTAGATTGTACCTCCAGAGTCTTTGGAAAAACTTCCTCAAATCTTTCACATGATCAGGTTGTTTTCCGGACTTTATGATGACATCGTCCACATATACTTCAATTTCCCGATGCATCATATCATGAAACATTGTGGTCATTGCCCTCATGTAAGTTGCCCCGGCATTCTTCAATCCAAACGGCATTACTCTGTAACAGTACGTTCCCCAAGGTGTAATGAAGGCAGTTTTCTCAGCATCTTCTTCGTCCATCGGGATCTGGTGATAACCTGCATAACAGTCCACAAACGAACCGATCTCATGCTTGGCGCAATTGTCGATCAATATGTGAATGTTCGGCAATGGGAAGTCATCCTTCGGACTGGCTTTGTTGAGGTCTCTATAGTCTACACACGCTCTGGTTTTGCCATCTTTCTTTGGGACCGGCACAACATTTGCCAACCAGGTGGGGTATTTGGTAACTCTTATGACCTTTGCCTCAAACTGCTTATTCACCTCTTCTTTTATCTTCACGCTAATGTCCGTTTTGAATTTCCTCAGCTTTTGTTTTACTGGCCGGCATTCCGAGTAGATAGGCAACTTGTGTACCACGAGATCTGTGCTAAGCCCGGGCATGTCATCATAGGACCAGGCAAAGATGTCCTTAAATTCATGTAACAACCTTATCAATTCATCCCTGAGGGGTGCCTCCAAATGCACACTAATCTTTGTTTCTCGGACATCATCTTCGCTCCCCAAGTTTACAGATTCCGTATCACTCGGATTCGGCTTGGGTTTTTCCTCGTATTGTTTCATGTCCTTACTTATTTCCTCCAGGGCTTCCTCATCCTCACACTCTATTTCACTATCTTCCTCAATTTCTTGTATAGTAGCGTGAACTATAAAATAACAACTTTCGGGGAAGCAATGATGAAATTTTGAGCTAACTACCAAGACTCCTTCCGGATAAGGAAAGGAGTAGCCTCCCAATTGTTCAATATGACTCTGGGCCCCACAAATTGCACGTCCATTCTGCTCGTGCCTTCCCCTGCTTCAATCGTATTCACCTCCCAGAACATTTTCTTAAAACCAAGCATTTCTTCATCAAGTTGGGTCTCAATGCACTTTGCTGCAGCAGATGGTTGATATTTTGTACCAGGCCTGATAAAGATGTCGGATAATTTTGGTATGGGTTTGGGAAAGGTCCGGTTTCTCTTGGCTTTAGAGGCTCTTTGGATATCGGCAAAGGTGGGTTTGAACCCTAAGCCGAATGTACCTTTATTCTCCGGAAGCTGAACTGGTTGAGTGACTCCCTGCAGTGTTTTACCTAATCCCCTCCCCGGTGCAAATCCGTTTCTCAGCATTTCTCTGGCCACCATTATAGCAGTTGGTGCCATCATCGGGGTTGATAACTTTTCTCCTTCAGCAACCCTATTCACCTCAACGGCATCCGTCACTTGGTAGACCCAAGGACCCCGATCCCCATCAGTACCGTCAAAAGGTGCTACCACATTACAAGCATTTTCCTCTCCGTGTACAACAATCTCTTGCTGCTCCCATTCAAACTTGACCATCTGGTGTAGAGAAGATGGTACCGCTTTGGCCGCATGAATCCAGGGTCGACCTAACAGCAAGTTATATGATACGACAATATCGAGCACCCGGAACTCCATCGTAAAATCAACGGGACCGATGGTCACTTCCAAAATAATATCCCCCAACGTGTTCTTACCTCCGCCGTCAAACCCTCTCACATTGATACTATTTCTCCGGATTCTATCCGGGCTAATGTTCAGCTTCCCTAAAGTTGACAGCGGGCAGATGTTTGCGCTCGATCCGTTGTCAATCAATACCCTAGTCACGACTGACTCTTCACTCTTTACTGTGAGGTACAATGCTTTATTGTGTTCAGGTTCCTTCCACCGGCAGCTCCCTATCAGAGAAGGTGATTCTATTAGACTCGAAAATTTTGCTGGTAATTTTCTCCAAATGACACACTGAAATCTTCTCCGGAACATGAGCCTCATTTAGAATCTTCATAAGAGCCTTCCGGTGCTCTTCCGAATGTATCAACAAAGATAACAAAGAAATTTGGGCCGGGGTCTTTCTTAACTGCTCAACCACTGAGTACTCTTGCGACTTCATTTTCTTAAGAAATTCTTCCGCTTCCTCCTCCGACACTGGCTTCTTCAGTTGACTTTCCTTTACCGTTTTCATCTTTCTCAGTTCCTCTGGAGCAAAACACCTTCCAGATCGGGTAAGTCCATGCATTTCGTTAATTTCACCAGAAATCTCTTTTCCCTTGTAAACTATTGTTACCTTATTATAGTTCCAAGGCACAGTCTTTGTATTCACCACTGGCATTTGCACTACTGGTTTTATGATTACTGGCTCTGCACTTGCTCCTTTCACAGTTACGATCGTCCTTGCACCTGGAACTACCACCTTTAAACCTCCCATCACTACTGGCTTTGGTTTCTCAACAATTACTTCCTCTTTCACAATTTCTTTCTCTAACTTGTCACTCGACTTTATCATCATGACGGCTTGAGATGGTTTTTGATTGCCATCACCCTGCACCAGTTCTATCATATTCGTTTCGTGGTGATTCGGCAATGGATTCTGGGTAATGTTTGGGGCCTCGGGAGCCTGCACTTCAATTCTCCTCTCATCGATAAGATCTTGAATGGCATTCTTTAATTGCCAACACTTCTCAGTATCGTGGCCCAATGTTCCCGAACAGTATTCACATCTGACAGAAGAATCAAGATTTTTCGGGGGTGGGTTCGGATTTTTTGGTGCGATTGGTCTCAACATCCCCAATTCTTTCAACCTGTGAAAAAGACTGGTATATGACTCTCCGAGAGGAGTGAATGTCTTTCTTGCTTTGTTTCTCCAATCAGCGTCCGGCCTGGGTCTATTCTGGTTTCGGTAAGGTTTAGGGGTTGGGTATGTGTTTTGGGTATGGTACACATTGTGTGGAGCTTGAGCTCTCCACACGTGGGGTGGTGGTGGTGGATAAGCTTGGGTTTGAGGGTGATGGTAATGTGGTACGGTCGGTGGGTATGGTGGTGGTGGTGGGTTATATGGGCTTGGTGCATTGTAGGGATTTGGCGGGTAAGATGGTGGTGGTGGATTATATGGGGTTGACGGGCTTGGTGGGTGTTGGCGATAGGGTCTTGGTGGGTTATAATGTGGGTTGCGACTCCATGACCTACTTTCAATGGTTGATACTTCTTCTTTCTTCTTCTTTCCCATCACTCCTCCGCTTCCACTCTGTATAGCTTGATTGGTGGCTTTGATAGTCGAAAAACTCATAATTTTGTTTGTCTTCAAACCCTCTTCTACAAAACTTCCCATTTTCACAACTTCGTTGAAACTTTTTCCTATTGCTGACACTAGATGGCCGTAGTATGTTGGATCCAAAGCTTGCAGAAAACAATCCACCATCTCTCCTTCTTTCATCGGTGGATCCACTCTAGCGGCCTGTTCCCTCCATCTAAAACCGTATTCTCTAAAGCTCTCTCCTGGCTTTTTCTCCAGCTTGGTAAGGGATAACCTGTCGGGAATGATCTCCAGATTGTACTGAAAATGACTAGCGAAAGCTTGTGCTAAATCATCCCAAACGAACCATCTTGTATGGTCTTGTCGGGTATACCATTCCAGTGCTGATCCACTCAAACTTTGGCTGAAATACGCCATCAACAATTCATCTCTACCTCCCGCGCCTCTCATCTTGCTACAATATCCTCTTAGATGAGCTACCGGATCCCCGTGTCCGTTGTACATGTCGAACTTGGGCAACTTAAATCCTGCGGAAAGCTGCACCTCAGGGAACAAACACAGGTCTTTGTAGGCTACACTTACTTGCCCTCCCAGCCCTTGCATATTGCGGAAAGCATTCTCAAGACTCTTCACTTTCCGAGCCATCTCCTCCTGCCCGGCACTTGCTTCTATCATGGGAGCGTGAGACTCGTGTTGTATGAAAGTAGGCTCCGGAGGGTAGTAGTGAGAATCCTGGATATGAAACATTGGTTCGCTAGAAGATTTGTGGATAACAGCGGGCGGAGGTGCCACATATACAGGAGCGACTTGTGGTATAGGAGGTGGTGCTTGCTTGGTTGGAGGTGGTGGCATTTGGGAGGTGGAAGCATAGTAGTGAGGGTAGTCGGGGTAGGTGGAGGACGAGTTCATTGTTGGTGGCTCGGGGTTAGGATTGGGTGGAGGGACATATGTAGGGTTAGCAGGGTGGACTGGTAGTGGTTGACCTCTTGACCAAGCCTGGTACATTTCAGCCATCTGCTGTCTTAACTTGTACATTTCTTCTTTCATCCCTGCCACATCCACGATCTCTTCTTCGTGAGCAGGGTCTACAATGGTTGCCTCGATCTCCTGGGACACAGCCTTTGTCATCTTTTTGGACCTGGTGTTGTATGGGTGGGTAGCCAGTATGCCAGTTGCCTAGAAAATCTGGACTCACAAACATCAACACTTGTTAGTTGTTAGCGCATGAATAAGATGTAACGACTTTAAAAACAAACACATTTGCTCGAGTCGTTATGCATCATCCCGGCCACTGCTCACTTCAATCATCTTTTTCTTTTTCCGCTCTTTTGTTTTCTTTCTTTCTTTTCTTCTTTTCTTTTCTTTTCTCTTTTGCTTTTTCTCTTTTCCTTCTTTTTTTCTTTTCTTGCTTTTTCTTCTCTCTCTTTTTCCTTGCCGTTTTCATAATCACGCTCCTATTTATTTGCCTAGCGGATATGAAGGAAATGACATAAAGTAAAAGAATTGGTAACAACACTTTGTTTTCTCATTGATAATTCAAAACCTTGATTACAAAGCGATGTTTAAGAAAAATAAAAGATGATGCATGACCTAAGAGTACATTAATGCACCTAGTGCCTGCGAGGCATCGTTCGGCCTTGCCGCGGGCCTATATGCTAAACCCCTTTGAAGCCTATCCAGGTCGGCCATGACTTGTTGTACAAAAAACTTCACTGCAGAAACAAAAGTCCTCCGAGACATGTCTTCACAAAGCTGAGTCTTTTGGGTGATGTATTGGGCGATACGAACAACCTTTTCTCTGATGACCCCTTTTTCTTGCAATAGACGGCTTATTTGCTGAGTGCGAGCATCCAAGGTGTGTTGGTTGTCCTTTTGCACTTGTTGCAACTTCAATTCTAATCTCGCCATAGTCGTGTAGCAGTGCTCTCTTTCTTCTTCAAGATCTTTGATGATCTTGTTACTTTTGATTGTGGCTGAGATCATTTTCTTTCTAAGCTGAGCTATTTCAACATCGTGCTTGTCATGTAGCTGCCGGACCAACTTGGCTCTTTCCTCGGCGTCTTTGTCCATTTGCTTCCGAGCCTTGACTAACTCTTTTTCAGCTACATCCAAATCAAAGCTATAGTCGTTTACTTTCCGCCGGAGAATCTCAATTAACTTTTCATCTCGGGCTGAACGTACTGGGGTCTCGGATGCAATTTTCATTTGAGCTATTTGAGCCTTCAACATATCATTTTCTTTTTTCAGCTGTTTCTTTTCCCCTTCATCGGATGCTGCTTGTAGGCCACTTTCGAAATGAAGATTTCTCAGCTTATCTTCCAACAAACTGATTTTGGCCTTATATTCTTTCTCCTTGGCCGCCCATTTCAGATTTTCCTCGGATTGCTCTATCAGGTCTTGCAAGTGAGGTCTCTTTGAAAGACGTTCGTGTTCAACCCCTCGTCGGTACCATGTGGAGTACCCAGGTGATATCTCCCCCTTTGCTCTATTCGGCACACAAGTATCAATCTTCAAATTTTGGCACTCGTTCCAGATTTGCCGGATTTTTGCTTCCGGGAATTGCCCGTCCGGACCAATCTCCACGGCTTGCACACTGAGATCCCCATCTCTCGGAATAATCTGACACCGACCCAACTGTCGCAGGGCTCTGTATGGTGCATAAGGTTGTATACTCTTCAAACCCATGATCAAAAACGGCGATCCCTCCGTTGGCATGTATATCACCTCGTCAAGAGGTAACCAGTCATACGTCCAATCGATTTGACTATCAGTTAGTGATCGAAGATACACAATCCAACCTTGGAATCCTTCTGGCAACTTTACTTCTTTTGTCCTCGCATTGAACTCTTCCAAACATGTCCGATCAGCCGAACCATAGCTCGAGAATGAAGGGTGGTGGCACAGATGCTCAATTAGCCAGATTTGCAAGATCAAGTTACACCCTTCGAAGAAAGTAGCCCCCGCTTTGCACGCGGTCAGAGCACGATAGATATCCGCAACAATCATCGGGGCCAGAGTACAGTTTTCTTGTACTATCAGTGTGGTAGCTACCCCGGCGACTTTTATATTGATATGTCCATCTTTCCTCGGGAATACAACAACTCCAAGAAATGCCACCAAAAATGCGAACCTCCGGTGTTCTTCCCATTTCGCCCGGTTGGACTTGCAACATAGCTTGTTGGTAAGATCATTGAAACCCCCAACGTGTCCAAACCTATTGTAGATGAAGCTTAAAGAACAAAACCCGTTGGCCAGATCTTCATTATGAACATTCCGGGCAATTTTCAAAGAGTCGAGGAAGCGATGTATTGTCACCGTCCTCGGAGATACCGGGTATTTTCCTTTCAGCGGAACCTCGGTCTTCCCAATGTAAAAGGCAATCTCCTCCAAAGTTGGGGTAAGTTCAAAATCGGGGAAATGAAATACGTTGTGTGCCGAATCCCAAAACGTGACCAACGCTCTAACCACATCTCCTCGAGGAACTATTTCGAGTAACCCCGTAAGGCCTTTCAAGTACCTTTTGACCCAGTCTTGACCATCGGATCCCATGTCCTGCCACCATAATCTCAGCTCCAAAGGGATTTTATTTAGGGAAAATTGTTCATTCATCATCGTGCTCGTCCTGCACATTTATTAAGGTGATTTTATTTAGAAAAGGAAAAATCTTTTTCAATGCAAGTTTTCAATTTTGAATGAAAGAAAAGAAAAATGATTTTCGAAGTGGCCATTTTTGCAAAAACAACCTTCCGTCGTCCTTTCGGAACATTCGGCCATTTCCAAAAATAGCAATCACCTCGATTATTTGAAAAGAAAATCTTTTTGGTCTTTTTCTAAAAGTGTGGTTGGACCCGTTTAAGGGTTGCCTACGTATCCCACCTAATGGCGAGAATCAAACCTGCGTAGTTCGGTCAGATTATTTGACCAATTATTTCGAAAAAATGTTCCACCTATTTTTGCAAATTTTCAAATTTTCCGGATACCTATCATTATTTTCCTCTCTCTCTTTTCTTCCTTTTTCAACAATTTTTCCAATCTCGGGATTTCAGCCGGTCCGCATAACGATCAAGGACAATAAAATGCTACACATAGCATGCTCGGTCTTTTCAATACCGGGTCACCTGTCCTAGACGGACCCAACCCCTGTGTTGAGTCCCCTAAGTCAAATATGATGCAAATAATCGTCCTAGACCTATGTTCAAAATCTTACGGTTTCATGGATTGCTAGACCGTGTACCCGAGCGGACAACTCGAATCGAGGAGGGGGCTACGTACGGTGACCCGCGGAGTCAATCGGCTTTGTAACTTATCCGGCCTCTGTTTTCTTAATTTAAGGTGACTTTAACAGAAAGGGGAGTCTCAACCAGTAAGCACATCCCCGGGGAAGAAGAGAGAAGGGTTTTCGGCACAGTTTTATATACAGTTCACATAATATCAAAGCGATAAAGCACATAGCATGTTGTTCAAATCATATAATGAAGTCAAATAAAAAAACGCGAACGGCAGTTCTAAGGAGCTCGAGTTCTTAAACCCTGAAATCGAAATTCGGGGTTGGTTCCCCAGCAGAGTCGCCAGAGCTGTCACACCTCCTTTTTTACTACCCCAAACATGCGTAAGGTGTATAAATACACTTGTAGGGTATACCCCGACGCTCAATTACCCGAGACGGATAAAATAACGTAAGGGAAGGAGTTTTTCCAATTTAAGGACAATCGGTTTGGGATTTCATTAGAGATTAATCAGAGTCGCCACTTGGGAATGACAATGGTGTCCCAAGTCACCGGTTGATCCCGAATCCGAGGAATTTTGACTCTTAAAATGTCTGCGAAGCAGAGGTCTGGATAAGGAACTCTGTTAACCGGGAGAAGGTGTTAGGCACTCCCGGATTCCGTGGTTTTAGCACGGTCGCTCCACTGTCGTTCTTGACTTTTGTTTGACTCAGTTATAGATTTTAACAACATAATGTGTTTTTACGTTAAATATCATTTTTAGGAATTTGCGGTATCGCGAAAACACGCCTCGAGTCATACCGCAACCAGTACGCCTATGACTTTTGGTGTATTTCAGCTTTACCGAGATTTGGATTTGAGTCGCACCAAGTGCACACTCGTTCATAGGAAGGTATATTAAAATCGTGCCCTAAAGTAATGTCTATCGGCTTTTAAATCTTTTGGGAGAAGCTATGGAATTGGCTATTAGCTTTCCCGGGTCTATTTGTGTTATATCATTACTAAATGGGGGCCCCGGTGTTATTCGGGCGAGGCTCGTCCCAATTAATTTTAAAGTCCAGTCCTATTTTGTTAACTACATTTGCTACATATTGTTTTTGCCTTATTCGATTCCTAATGCTAAACATTCCAAGCCTTGCCGAGTTTATTTATTGGGGACTGGATTTTCAAAATGGCCTTATCAAATCAATAATAGGTCCAATAACAATAACAGAATACAAGATGTACAAGAATAATAATACATGCTGCAAATTGAAGAATCAAACTCAATTAATTTTATTTATCAGAAGATAGGAGTCATTATACAATTCATTTCCTGTTGACTTAAAGCTAGATACATATGAATGCTAACTACTTCTGCACTCTTATTTCTCTAAAGAGCCTATATAATTTAAAATGGAAAGTTTAACTATCTAGCATTTGGGATTATATGAAGAGATGACTTAAACGAACCGACTACTCATTTCAAAGGGATCTGAATATCCAAATCGAGTGATTAACTAATGTTCATATATACGTGATTGTCTTACTGGATTTGCCTTAACTTAATACTCATTCAACATTCCCAGTATGATTAGCTTACCAATATTAATATGAGCTAAGTCTATTTAATATTATCAAAACCGGCTACATTACTCAACTATTTGTTTCCCTTTTAGACTTATTCGAATTCACGATTGGCCAAAACAGATTAACTAGGTGAGCTTATTAACTTATACGATGGTCTTTTGGCTTCATTTTAGAGATATTACCTAATTAACTAAGTGTAACACTATTTATAACTATTCTACTACTACTCTACTTCTAATATACTAACTATTACATTGTATCTGTTTTTTCCTTGATCTCTGTTACGCCATACTACAAATTTAAAATGAATTACAAACAGATAAATGAGTAACTTAAATCTTCATTGCATTCAATGGAATCTCTACAGCTCATACTGGATAGGAGAATACCTGGATCAAATGGAAAAAAGATCCAATGAGTCTAAGGGATGAAGAAGTAAGTAATCAGCAATGGTTCACACAAGGCAATGCAACAGTGAGATGGATAAAGCACAGCAACACAGCAACACAGCAACAACAATATGTGAGAAACCCAGCAGATAATCGGACAGGAACCCAGAAAAACCAGATAATCGATCAAGCCAAAAACCCAAAATCAGAAGCAATAGGCGAATTTTAACTCGAGAAATCTCAGAAAATCCTACTGTTTTTATGCTATTTTCACTCTCAAGCTAATGAATTTCAGATTGCTAATGTTGGAACCTAGATATCTTTCTCCTATTACTCAGCTTGGAACCCCCTTTTCAGCCCCATTCTTAGAGGTATATATAGCTAACCTAAGGCTGAAACTTGGGGAGAAAGTTATGGGATCTTTTCCCACTTCTCCCCCTCCTAGATTTATTAAATCTACACTTAAGTCCATATTTCAGTTACCAGAAACCCTTCCAGCATGTGCTGGAAGGTTCTAAAGATTCCCTTTTATGGGTTTTTACTAGTATGACCCTAGTAGTTAAAGATTTTTACAGATTTCCTATTTTTAGGAGACCATTATACCCCTAAATCTCTGCAAAATTGCAGAAATCAGGAGCATAAATGTCTCCATTACCCTTTTAGGTTCTAAACTATTACTATTTTACCTATTCAATACCCAATTATGCCCCTAAGGGCACTGCTGATTTACTAGGTCAATTTTCAGCTTGTTTTGCACCTATTTAACTAATAGCCAGCCCTGGCATTAGTATTTAAGGGCTGGCCAGTTTTATTTTTAAGAACTATTTCAATTTTAGCCACTTTTAAACTAATTCCAATCAATTAAGACCAATTTATTCCTAATTAAAGCTAATTGCAGGCATAGCCTGTTTTATTGTTATAATTAACCTATTTAAGAATTAGCCAGTCTCAAGTTGAGACTTAGCTTGGGCTATCAAAGCCATATACTGAACAGTTGGGCCCAAAACCTTTACGGGTTTGGCCACTTTGCTGTTCAGGGCTCAATATAGAGCCTGGGCCAGTCTACATTTGCAAACATGGCCCCTTTTGCACAACCAGCCACTGTTTAACAGTGAGCTGTGTGTTAGGGCTTATAGAATTGGTCAACCCTTTGCAAGGTTGACCATTCTTAGGCCAATTATTAAACTTATAGCCTAATTATGATTTTCAGTTTTAGTCCTATTTAAAAACTAACCATTTTCATAGAACCTAATGCTAACAGCTATAACCAATCCAGCTAAGGTCTAAATGATCAATCAGACATTCATAAGAAGCCAAATCTAGCAAATCTTAAGCATTCTTAACATGAATTGCATACAGAAACACATATGATCCAAAAAACATGCATTAACCAACTCAAATTCAGAGAGAACGGTAGATATGGTTGAATTCTAGTCAACTAACTCATTCTATTGGATTGTATGTGATGCAGTGTGAATTCATGTCAATTCATACCTAATTATTACTAATTCAAGTCATATGAAAGTTTGAAGAACTTTAAAACTGTTAAGGTTCATGGCATAGTTACATATATAAGCATAGATTCTCATGAAACAGTCAACATGACTCATAAAACAATGGATTTCAACAGAATGGTAATCAGAATTTACTTTCAAGTATTGGCCTTAAGATCATGCTAAGCAAACAGGACAGGTAAAACACAGGGTTATGAACTAATCCTAATCTTGTGTATGCATATGATAGGGCAAGATGAAGATGAAGAAAATGATACCATGGTGGAACAGTGAAAGGGAAACATCTTAGAACAGATTAGCATGGGATTGACATGAGACAAATAACAGAATCCTATTATTAACAAACTAAGAAGAGCAAGCTAAGACATCTTATGGATAATTACCAGAGCAACATGCCAGAAATATGAAACAAACTATGGAATGATGAGAACATAATCAACCAGAACCAAATCATGGAAAAGTGCATGACAGATAACATGAAGATGATGAAAGGAAGGACATGGAGATGAAGAAAAGAAGGATGTGGAGAAACAGTAGAAAAACTAAACCATGAAAGCTAGAAAGAAGCCCAGTTCTATGAATTATTACAATCAAAGGCAACAAGAGTAGTTAAAATGACACAGAAAAGATGAACTTCTCAATCTTAGAGCAAAAAGCCATGTGATCAAAACAAGGCACATAACAGATAAAGTCCTATCACTAAAAGGGGCCCAAAAGAACACAGGGACACATAGAACAAGCTAAGGAATCAGGGTGGCTACAGAGAAATAAACAAGGACTCACAACATGAGAAGATAAGCAGAAGGGTCCTAGACTAGCATGTGAAGCTCAAACTCGAGATAAGAACAGAATCACCAAAAGAAAACCAAGAATAACCTTACAACTAACACATAAAACACAAATTAATCAGAACATGCAAGGCAAGGATACACAGGGCATATTAAAACCAAAAATGAAATAAACGAAAAGAAAAAGGAACAGAATATCAACAAGAACAATCGATACTTATCATGCGAACACAAAAATCATAGAAGTCAGGATCAAAACATGTAAGAAATAACAGACATATCCTAATAAACTAAAGAAAACTAGAGGGGCGAGGGACTTAGCTTGCGGGGCCGGTCCCCCGAGCTTCCTATTCTTTTCTTTTCCTCACTCTTTTCACTCTTTGATTCCTTAGCCTTTCTTCTTGTTTTCCTCTTTCTTTATTCTTTTTCAGACATCTCTTTTTCTTCAATTTTCCCTCTGGTCTTTCTTTTAGGCTCAAAGGGGGAGCCTTTTTGAGTTTTGATTGCAGAGGGGTGTTTTGGGGGTGTAAAAGATGTGGTCTTGACTGGGGGTTGAATTTGGGGTCGCCGGAGTTAGGGTTCCGACGACCTTCTTCGGGATATTCGAGAAGTTCAAGGGACATTCGAGGGGAGCCAGTGGTATGGGTGGATAGATCATGTAAAGGGGAATAGAACGGCATTGGTTTCATGTGGTTCTTCATACTTTGGTGGTCACCGGTGAAGTTCCGGTGACCGGAATTTCAAAAGAAAGGGTTTGTTCTTGGGGTTCTGATGGAGAAGAAGAAACAGAAGAAGAAAAGATGATAGGAGGGGATTAGAAGGGCCGGCGACCACCGTGGAGGGTGGTGGCCGCCATGGCCAGCTAGGGTTTGACGTGATGAAGACGAGAGAGAAGAGAGGGGTGAGGGGCGGCTAGGGTTATGCATTTGGCCAAAATGAGACGGCCGTTCGGACACAAGCCTTTTATAGGCGGAATGTCCCATGTAATCTAGGCCGTCCGATGGATGAAGATCAACGGCTGTCGTTAGCATTACTAAAACGACGCCGTATCGTTACAAACAAGACCCAGGCTCTCAATCGTCGGATCAACTTAAACGGACGGTTGAGATTAAAACTACCTATTTTAATTAACTAATTGATTCGCCCTTTTATCTCCGCCGTTGGATTAAGCACAACGAACGGCTGGGATTGCATCTCTGTGATCAGGCGGGCCAAAATCTTGGGCTTAACAGACTGGGCCATTGGTTTGGACCACAATTGGCCCAAATTCATTTACACAGCATATATTTTTTTGTATTTTCTGATTTTAATGATTTTTATGCATTTTCTTTTATACTTTTTTTTTCTTTTCTTTTTATGAAAAATTATAAATCCTAATTTACTACCTACTCTAATTTCCTAGTATTTTTTGGTAATTTTCTGCTATTTTTTCCTAATTTCTACTACTTAAGCTATTTTACTAATTTTCTAATTAACTAAACTAACAAATTAATTACTACTATTTTTTGATTTTTTCTAATTTCTTACTTATTCAAACACACAAAAATATAACTAATTTCAAGCAAAGCAAGTAATTGCACTCAAAAACATATTTATTTTAATTTTGGAATTATAAGTTCATGAGTAATAGTGTTTGGATAGAATCATGAATCGTGGCAAGGCCACGTGATGTTATGACCTTTCGAGAAGGAGTCATGTACTCTATTTCTATAATGCGAGACGCGATCTCAATTCTATGTTATGATGGCACAAAGGAATTGAATTACAACTCTCTTGTTGAAGACAGTTGTCATGATTTGAGTATGTTTGGATGTCTCTATTGGAGCCTGTGTTGTGCTCGTCGGGGCTTAGGCCGGTGTTGAGGTGACATATCACCAGTGCGTGTGTTATAATCGAAATGATCATTTGAGTCATTATGGAGAGCGAGCATATGTGATTTCGGTGGGTTAGAAAGGTAATACTGAGATTTGGGTCCGAAATCTGTTGTGGTATCAATTAAAAGTGAAATGGATTCATGAATGGTTGACCTGAGAGATGGGTTTGATATATCGCGTGTTCAGTTGCCGTGGACATGATATGAAAGTGTTGGAAAAAGACTCTATCTAATGAAAAAGGTTTTTCAGTTGGTATTTGGTTATCGTGAGAAATTATTGTGATTAGAGACTATTGTCTCGAGTGATTGGGTTGTTTGATATATCAAATGATCTCACCCGGAGGGGTAAGTGTGGGTTATTGCAGTGGATTCTAGTGTATCCTGAGTATAGGCATGGGATTAGCAATTGGTATATGATTTCGGAAAGTGCAATGTGGTTTATGGTTCAGATGGTCTGTGAGATTTCAGCTATATGGTGTTTCAGGCTTATGAGAGATAGGGTGACGTGTGATCGTCCGAATATATGCTTGGTAAGGTCATTCAGCTATTGAGTTGCTTCTAGTACCACTCTGGTACGCTCGAGGACGAGCGTTTCTTTAAGTTGGGGAGAATGTGACGACCCGGCCCGTCGTTACGGGAATTTACCACCCCGTCATGTTGCAATTACATGTTTTATGCTTTTATATCGGTGTTAGAGCCTATCGGGTGAGTTAGGAGTGAATTGAATTGAAAATGAAGCAAATAGCATGTTTGAAGGAAGTTTGAATATGGAAAGTCAACCTAGAGTTGACTATTGAGTTAGAGTGCTAGGAATTAGATTCTGATGATTCGACTAGTTTCGAGGGATCATTTATGACTTAGGAGAGCAATCGGAATTGAATTTGGAGGCCCGGTGTAGAAATAGGCTTGAATTGGCTAAGGTTGAATTTTGGCGAAATCCGAACGGTAGGTGAGATTTTGATCCGGGGTCGGAATGGAATTCCGACAGTTGCAGTAGCTCCGTTAGGTGATTTTGGATGTGCCTGCAAAATTTCAGGTCATTCGGACGTTGTTTAGTCGGGTTTATGATTGATTGTGTAATTCAGAATGTTTTAAGGAATTTAGGCTTGAATTCGATGCGAATTATGGGTTTTGATGTTGTTAGACGTGTTTTGAGGATTTGAGCAAGTTCGAATAAGGTATTAAGATATGTTGGTGTGTTTGGATGAGGTCCCGGGGGCCTCGGGGTGTTTTCGGATGGCTAAACGAGAGAAAATGTGGAAAAAATTGCAGGTTTTGGCGCCGGAGCGAGTCCGCAGAAGCGGACAAGGAGCCGCAGGAGCGCTTGTCTTCGCAGAAGCGGAATCTTTTTCGCTGAAGCGGCATCGCTGGTGCGAGTGGGTGACCGCAGAAGCGGACTTGATGAGTAAGGGAAAGTCCGCAGAAGCGGATTCTTGATCGCCTGGGCGAGTCCGCAGGAGCGGACTCTGGAGCGCAGAGGCGAAAGTCACCGCATGAGCGGTTATGTTTTCGCGAAAGCGAACGCGCGGAAGCGGTCTTATGTTCGCAGAAGCGGAATTGACCGGCTAGGCCTGGAATCGCAGAAGCGACCATCTGGTCGCGGATACGGACTCGCAGGAGCGGAATTCTATCCGCAGAAGCGAAAATCGCAGTGAGTTAATTGTATCGAAGTTAGAAAATTTCAGAAACATTTCACACATTTGGGTCTCGGCTTAAGGAGGCGATTTGGGCGATTTTGAAGAGAAACTCAAGGGAAATCATCAGGTAATCAACTATGGACTTAAACTATGATTAGTATTGATAATATTATGCAATTATATCATGAAAATGGAGGAATTTGGGGTAATTTATGGAGGATTTAGCCCTAGGCTTGAACTTTGGAAAATCAAGGTTTTGAATGGGCAAATGGAGTCCGAATTTGGTAAAATTGATATGCTTAGACTCGTATTGAGATGAGGGTTCCGAATATGTGACTTTCGTGATTTTTCGAGAAGCGTACCGAAAGTCGGGTTTTGACAACTTTGGGAATTTTGATGTAAATTGAGTTGTTTTGATTGGGTGTCGTCCCATTGGCCTAATTTTGTTGTATTTCTACTGTATTTGATCAGATTCTACGCGTGCGGAGCTTGATTCTCGTGGCAAGGGCATTGCGGAGTAGTCGTCGCGCCGTATTGAGGTGAGTAATAGATGTGGGTGATGACCAGCGGGTTCGAAACCCCGGTATACCACTTTGTGACGCTGTATAGCGGCGAGACACGTACTCTCTTGCGAGTGCGGGGTCGATTGTGATTGGGGACTATGGCTTAGTCCGACTTGTTGATACTTGTGTTATGATATTAGGCTATTCTTGAGCCGTCGAACCTCCTTCTCGGATGGTTGCATACTATATTGTGATATTGGCTACTCTTAAGCCGTTGAACCCCTTCTTGGGCGGTTGAGTATACTTGTGGGCCGTGAGCCAGTTATTGGATCCCGCGAGGATCGTTATTATTGTCTTATCATATTGACATGTTAGTTACTACTAGTCCATAGCTATTTCTGTTATCATGCTATTTCCAATCTCTGGAACTTGACATTACTGTTTTCAACTGAAAAATGATAAAAGATGTTTTCAAATCTACTTTTGAGCTTGCGAGGCTGTATTTGCATATTAGCTGACTGGTAGTGGATCGGACTGCACGCCGCAGTGATATTGTGCTTGGGCTGTAGGAGCCCCTACAGAGTCTGAACCCCCACAGTGAGCACGGGTACCCAAATTGGATCGGGCTACGCGCCGTAGCGGTCATATCATGCATTGCATTGCATTTAGCTACATCCGCTAGCTGTTATACTGTTTTGCTGGTACTTGTTGGTACAGGTACAGTTGATATTGATTCTGTGACAGGGTATTTGATTACAGCTTTACATAGTGCTTTATTGCGGATTTCTTATCTGCGCTGTCTTACCCCTGTTTATTACCACTGAGTCTGGCAGTACTCATTTTACTCCCTGCACCTTGTGTGCAGATCCAGGTACCTCTCAGCAGTGATCCAGTAGCTGTGTGAGGCGACATTTGTGGATATTCGAGGTAGCTGCAGAGTCCGCAGGACCCGATATTCCTTCTTACTGCCTTTTGATTCTGCATTGAAAATTCTTTCCGCACTTGGTATCTTGTAAACCCTTATACACTTATGTTCATTAGAGGCTCATGACTCTTAACCCTTCGGTCTATGGGAGTTGGTATGCGTTGGGACTTGGTTCCCTTGTTTCGATATATCCATCACTGTTATTTTACAATTGTTATGCTTAAATGGGATAAGGCGAGCTCATAGCTCTATGATTGTTGTTGATTGGTCGGGTTGGCCTAGCAGTGTGCTGGGCGCTATCACGACCGGATTTATATATCGAAAGGTAAAAATTTACTGTCATATGAGTATAATCTGGATGTGAGATACGTAGGCAACCCCCATCGGGTCCAATCTCCCTTTTTACAAAAACAGTCATTAAAAATGTATCAAAATTTTGGTCATAAATAAGTCGGTGATTTCTTTCGTTTAAGAAAACATGCTTTCATAAAGAGTTTAAGAGTCACCCCTGAAACCTTGAATCTCCAGGATCAGATGGATTCTAGGAATCACCCTAGGTTATCATGGAAAGAGCTCGGATACAACTAGAAAAATGGTGGAATGATCTGGAGGAAGATGGTCAAGTGTGGGTGAAAAAACAGTTGGGTCCTTTGCTAGACATACTGCATGTCAAGCCACGGGATGACTTGATCAAAGCCTTGGTGACCTTTTGGGATCCTGTTAATAATGTGTTCCATTTCTCCGATTTCGAACTCACTCCTATCGTAGAAGAAATGGCCGGGTACATTGCTTTCGGTCAAGAGTTAAAGAGCAGAAGCTCATATTTCCCAGGGCCCCATCGGTGCATAAATTCTTCGATCTCTTGAAGATCAGCAAGAAAACAAGCAATGATCGCGTGCAAAATGGGAGTTGCAAGTTCTACTTCTTGTATTACAGATTCGGAAACTCAGCCGGATTTGAAACACATGAAAAGGGATTAAACAACCAACAGAACAAAGGCATATGGGAGATTCATCATCGGTTCGGTTTTATTGTGGCATTTCTAGGAATCATGGTGTTTCCAAACTCCAAAGGTTCCATAGACACCCGCATGGCTAGAATTGCGCAGGTTCTTGTGGATAAAAAAGATCATACCATTGTCCCGCTAGTATTATCCGATATGTACCGGGCCTTGACCTTGTGCAAATCTGGAAGCCCGCTTTATGAAGGTTGCAGCATTCTCCTACAAATGTGGATGATCGAACATGTTCGGCACCACCCTAAGTTCTTAAAGCATGCTTCAGACGGGACCAACTTCATCGTTAGGTACGCAGAAAGGGTGGAAGATTTTATAATACCTGAGGGGTTTGAAGCATGGATTTTCTATCTGAGAAAGTTGAGAGCAGATAAAGTCGAATGGACTATAGGGTGGCTCCCGATAAAGGAGATCATTTATATGACTGCTTCAAAGGGCTACTTAATGATAATTGGGCAAGAAGTATACAACCTTATGCGCCGCAAAGAGTCTTGAGATAGCTTGGTAGATATCAGGTGATACCAGAAAAGATGGACTTGAGCAACATAGCCATTGAGTTGCACCCAGAGGCAGCTATCCCTGAAGAGATGGTGAATGAAGATTGGCATTGTTGCCGGTATTTATAAAGTAGCACCATAGTGCCAGACCCAATAAAAGGCGAGTTTCATCCCGAGTATGTTGCTTGGTTACAAAAGAGTTTTCACGTGAGCCCTGGGCCCGAGCTCGAGGCAATCAGACCTACCAAAAGGCCTCACGTTCGAGCTTTCGATGATAAAATCCAAGAAAGATTAGCTTGGCTGGCTAAAGAACGTGAATTCAAAGACCGCATTGGAGAACTAGAGAAACATATACAGAATCTCCAATATGAAAATGGCTTACAGATTGCAGCCGACGAGGGGGTCAAAAAGAAATTGACTCAAGAAAAGGATAATCTCAAGGCTCGAATCTGGCGAATCAGAAAAGAAGCAAACGGCCAACCAAGAAGCCGAGTTGATCAAAGGTTGGTGGACAAACTGAACCAACAGCTCAAAGAATGCCAAGAAAAGTTGGAGAGGTCCGAGGCTAGCAAGGAAGGGATACAAGCCAGATAGGCGAGAGGTGCAGCAGAACGAAGGGAGTACTTGCGGCAGGTCAAAAGGAATTGCGAGATGAGTGTCACGGTATTGAGAGAGACAATTTCCACTCTCCAACAACAAATCCACAGACATGCTCATGAAGCTAGGGAAGACAAGGAACGGTGCTACGAGATGATGGCCCTAATGGAAGGACAAATGAAAAGATTCCAAGATTGGCTTACGGATGAGGCGCGAATACTGGGGTTAAGAAAACCGACTGATAGAGCAGTTATTCAGAGAAAGGGATAACATTCGGGGAAGGATCGACGAGATTGGATACTACATTCACATAAGATGCCTATCATGTGAACGGATGCCCCGAGATGTCCTTTTTTCCACTATCATGGGTTATGTCCATCAGATCATGGAAGAATTGAAAGATCTGCGAAGAGGTCTTGCACCAAGGACCACAGCCAGGCCAAACAGGGCCCCACCGACACAGAAGCTCAAAACCTTAAAACTTGTCTAGTTTTGAACTTGTATTTCTTTTTTTAGGTCTAGTCGTGAGACTTTTGTAAAAAGGGCCGAATATGTTTTGACCATCATTTTAAGTTTGACTTTTGTAAATCCAAATTGTTTTTGGAAAACATTTGAAAAATATTTTTGCGTATTGTATTTACACGAACTACACTAGGGTCTGATTCATGCGGGGACATGATACGTAGGAAATCTACATAAGATTCGACCATTATTTATAGTAAAAAAGGGGAAAATAAATAAAAGAAGTGAGAGAAATAATGGATAGGCATAGATGATAAGCTGGGATGACGCATGCGGTCTGAGCAAAAGCATAATAGAAAAGGTTCATTGCATAAGGACATTGCATCCCCAATGTGCTTTTACCATATCTGTTAAAATTTTAACACTAACAAGTTTGTTGTTTTTCCATATCCTGTTAGTGTTAGAGTGTACTGGCATCACACAGATATCATACAAGATCGAAAGGACCTATACCTAAAATTGTGATTGGGTCAGATCACAACAGTGAGTCAGAAAAAGCAATGAGCCAAACGCTCAAAGAAGCTTTAGAAAAAATGGAACAAATGCAGTTGAAAATGAGCGAAATGTAGACAGCGCTGGACAGAGCACAAAAGGGTCCTGAAGCACCCACTACTCCTACTTTCCCACCAGGTTTTACCCCAGAATACTTTTCTCCCGGTCCCTCGACAAGAGTCCCAGACCTTCATTACCACCAGGGAAGGGATGCTCACGACCACCCAGCTCCACCGCCAAATCAAAACCCTCCTCCACCAAAGGGCCCTGTCTTTGTGGCACCTCCACCAGCTCCATTTCATAGATCATCAAGTGAGCCATTATTTCAGGTTTACGACACTCAGTATTACCCCCCGGAACCCATGTTCAGGGCACCCGAACCACCCACTTATACTCCTCCTTTTGAAGTCCCAGTGGAAAAGCCGGCCAAGAGCTTAGAACAAGATGAGATAATATGGAAAGTCAAGAGCCTGGAGCAGTCCTTCAGGAACATGCATGGAATCGGGAATCAAGTTAGCATGGCTTACAAAGACATATGCCCTTTCCTCTACGTACAACTGCCAGCTAGGTTCAAAATGCCCAAATTTGTTCTGTATGAAGGGCATGGTGATCCCATGTCTCTTCTGCGAGGATTTTGCAGCAAGATGAGGGGAGCAGGCGGAAAAGATGAGCTACTGATAGCTTATTTTGGATAGAGTTTGAGCAGGTCTGCCTTAGAATGGTACACAAGGCAGGATCCAAGTAGATGGTATACTTGGGATGATTTGGCGCAAGCATTGGCCGAGCACTTTCAATATAATCTGGAGATAGTGCCTGATCGTCTCACACTATTGAAGCTGGAGAAGAAACCAGGGGAGAGCTTCCGGGAATTTGGATTTCACTGGAGAGAACAGGAGGCTAGAGTTGATCCTCCTATGAGAGAGGGGGAGATGGTAGATTACTTTTTGCAAACTCTCGAGCCGACCAACTTCGGTTATTTGGTGACATCGGTGGGAAAATCCTTCAATGAAGTGGTCAAAATGGGAGGCATGATAGAAAAAGGTCTCAAGACCAACAAAATCTTGAGTTATTCAGTGATCAGAGCGACCACACAGGCTATTCAGAGTGGCACAGGAGGTGCGCTCGGAAATAAGAAAATAGAGGATGTAACAATGATAGAGGCTGGTAATTTGTCCCAATCCAAAGGTCCTTCCCTCCATGACCAATTCAGACCCCCTCACCCAAATTACCCCCACATACCAATCACCACAACATTACTATCCCCCACAAGAACCACATTTTTCCGTGCACCAGGCACATGCATACAATCAACCACCGGTTCGCCCACAATGGCGCACTCCGGCTCCCCAACATGCATATGCACCTTCAAAACACCTACCCACCACAAAATACTTACCCACCACCCCAAAATACTTATCCTCCACCAAGGGCATATAGGAACCCTACAGGAGCAGGTTTTCGTGGAAATTCAGCTTCCAAAAATGACAGGGTACAAAGGCATATAGCCTTTACCGAATTGGGAGAAACCTACACCGCCGTATTCCACAAATTGAGGCAGGTAGGTTTGTTAAGTCCTGTCGAGCCTAGGGTACAAACCCCCCCCCCCCCCGAATTTGGACCAATCGAAGAGTTGTTAGTACCGTTCGGGGATGTTAGGACATGAAACCGAAAGGTGTTGGAGATTGAAACACGCAGTGCAAGATCTCATTGACACCCGTAAGATCGAGGTCCAAAAACCCAAAGCACCCAACATTAATCGAAACCCATTGTCGGCACACCACGAGACCCAGATGATTGAGTTCGTGCATGAGGGAGGAGAGACGAAGAAGCCATCACAAACAGTGATGATTATCCGAGCCATTGCGAAAGAAAAAATGGCGGGTAAGGAAGCAGTGATAGATGTGGAG
The DNA here is from genome assembly GCA_032618575.1 of Nicotiana noctiflora. Lineage (NCBI taxonomy): Eukaryota > Viridiplantae > Streptophyta > Magnoliopsida > Solanales > Solanaceae > Nicotiana > Nicotiana noctiflora. The sequence goes on from JASVEL010004799.1 coordinate 104,748, forward strand.
AAGATAGAGGGTGAATTTATAGTGATAGTGGTAGAGAATGCAGCCGAAGCTCTTGAGAAATCAGGATCTACTAAAGTGGTAGTATTAGGGGCGCCACTCATACCCGTGTTCGTGGTAAAGGGAGTTTGCCGAGAGCCGGTCATTGTCAAACCGGTAGTTCAATTGCCGATAATTAGCAACAAGGCAGTGCCTTGGAAATATGAGAAAGTAGCAGTGATATACCGGGGCAAGCAATTGGAGGAGAGCGTATGTAAGGCTTAGGGATTGACTCGCTCAGGGAGATTCTTTGCTGCCGCCGAGTTAAGAAAGCCCAACTCAACAATAACAAAGAAGCCAGTGACGGATGAAGAAGTCGAGGAGTTTTTAAAGAAGATGAAGGCCCAAGATTACTCCATTCTGGAGCTGTTGAGGAAGACTCTGGCTCAAATTTCACTATTGTCTTTGTTGATCCATTCCAGTGACCATTGCCAGGCGCTAATGAAAATCCTGAACGAAGCTCACATTTTGGACAAAATCTCAGTAAATCACTTAGAGAAGATGGTGCAAAAAATCTTCGAAGTGAATCGGGTGACCTTTTCTGACAATGAGTTACCAATGGAGGGCACAGAACACAACAAAGCCCTATATTTAATGGCAAAGTGCGAAGACTCGGTGGTCACCCAAGTACTGATTGATAATGGATCCAGTGCCAACATCTGTAGCTTGGCTGCTTTGAACAAGTTAAAAATTGATCACAACCGGATTCATAAGAACAACGTCTGCGTCCGAGGTTTCGACGGAAGTGGTACCAACACGGTGGGTGACATCATACTGGAATTAACTATTGGTCCAGTTGAGTTCACCACGGAATTCCAGGTGGTTGACGTAAGAGTATCCTACAATTTTCTACTTGGGCGACCTTGGATCCATGCTGCCAAAGAGGTGCCTTCCACATTACATCAGATGGTGAAATTCGAATGGGACAGGCAGGAGATAGTAGTGTATAGAGCTGACGGCACAAGCCTTGGAGGAGATGATATTGTGCTACTTATAGAGATGGAAGACGACAAAGGACCATGGGTGTACCAAGTCTTCGACGGGGTTCCAGTGGCTAAAATATTTGAAGGAGAGAACCTCCCACTTTGTGGCATAGCTCCCGCGACCATCATGACAATCTCAGAGATGCTGGGTAATGGATTTATGCCAGGGAAAGGCCTGGGGGTAGGACTTCAAGGTATTGTTCAGCCGGTATCCTTGCCCGAAAATTTAGGGACATTTAGATTGGGGTTCAAACCCACTATGGAAGATATACAATGAGCCAAGAGGATGAAGAAGAGAGTTTGGGTTCTCCCCAAGCCAGTTCCACGTATGACCAAATCTTTTGTCAAAGCAAGGGCCAAGAAACCGGCGGTGCCAAAAATCCAAGAACCATTGATCGGAATAGATAGGGATTTAGAACAGACCTTTGAAAAAAATGTTTGCTGATGTCTATATGATAGAAGCTGGAGAGGGTTCCAGTAGTGCGGACATGCAATTTGTAGGGCGTGAAGCCAAAATCAACAACGCGGCCACTCATGTTCCCACTCGAAGGGAGCCTTGGTAGTTGGCTTTGGATTTCCTTTCTTGTTTCCTGGGTTATCCCAGAATTGTAATCTTTTTGTTTTGTTTGTATTTTTCTTCAAGTGTGAAACTGTTTTATTCCGCATTTTCTTAATAAAGTTTCCTTTCTTTTTACGGTTTTAATTTTTATTTATTATTTTCTGAACAGTTCTTCTTTTACTGGTCCTAAAGACATGGAATGCACAACGGATCCTCGACCTAGTCTAAATAATCAATCCAACTCCAACTTAATTGAACCAAAGTTTGAGTTAAATAGCGAATCTGAATTCGAAGAGGATGAGGACTTTGAGGAAATAAGCAGGGAGTTGTGCCAATTCGAAGAGAAGCCGAAGCCCAATCTAAATGAAACTGAAGCTGTAGATTTGGGGGGTACGGATGATGTTAGGGAAACCAAAATCAGCATCCACATTGAGCCAAATATCAGGGAAGAACTTATCAAAACCCTCATTGAATTGAAAGATGTTTTCGCGTGGTCATATGATGACATGCCAGGATTGAGCACCGATTTAGTGGTTCACAAATTGCCCACTGACCCGGCTTACCCTCCTGTCAAGCAAAAACTGAGGAAGTTCAAAATAGATATGAGTGTCAAGATTAAGGAAGAAGTGACTATGCAGCTACAGGCTAAAGTTATTCGCGCCACTCGATATCTCGATTGGTTGGCCAATATGGTACCAGTGTCGAAGAAGGATGGAAAGATCAGGGTGTGTGTTGACTACCGCAATCTCAACAAATCAAGCCCTAAGGATAATTTTCCATTGCCCAACATCCATATCCTGATTGATAATTGCGCTGGGCGCGAGATCGGATCCTTCGTGGATTGCTATGCAGGATATCATCAGATCTTGATGGATGAAAAAGATGCAGAAAAGACAGCTTTCATTACGCCATGGGGAACATATTGCTACAGAGTAATGCCATTCGGTTTGAAGAATTCCGGGGCAACGTACATGAGAGCAATGACCACTGTGTTGCATGACATGATACACAAAGAGATTGAAGTGTACGTGGACGATGTAATCATAAAGTCTAGACGGCAGGAGGATCAGGTAATAGACCTAAGGAATTTCTTCCAAAGACTTCGAAGGTATGATATCAAACTCAACCCGGCCAAGTGTGCTTTTGGGGTTCCATCAGGAAAGTTGTTGGGATTCATCGTTAGCCGACGAGGCATTGAGTTCGACCCATCCAAGATCAAATCCATCCAAGACTTGCCACCACCGAAGAATAAAACAGAGGTAATGAGTCTATTGGGATGATTGAATTATATCAGTAGATTCATTGCTAAACTCACGGGAACCTGTGAGCCCATATTTCGGCCGCTGAAGAAAGATGCTGCGATAGAATGGACGATGTAATGTCAGGAAGCCTTTGACCAAATCAAGCGTTATCTACCGAATCCACCCGTGTTAGTTCCACCTGAATGAGGAAGACCATTGATTCTCTACCTAACGGTACTGGAAAATTCTTTTGGCTGCATACTGGGGCAACATGACAGTACAGGGAGAAAGGAGCAAGCCATCTACTATCTCAGCAAGAAGTTTACAGTGTATGAGGTTAAGTATACTCAACTAGAGAAGACATGTTGCGCCCTGACTTGGGTAGCCCAAAAGTTGAAACATTATCTGTCATCATATACTACTTATCTCATTTCACGCTTGGACCCATTGAAATATATCTTCCAAAAGCCTATGCCCACAGGGAGGCTAGCAAAGTGGCATATTTTACTCACGGAGTTCGATATCGTCTATGTGATGAGGACAGCCATGAAGGTCCAAGCGTAGGCTGATCACTTAGCCGAAAACCCTGTTGATGAAGAGTATGAGCCATTGAGGACATATTTCCCCGATGAAGAAGTGATGCACGTAGATGAGGTGGAATCAACGGAGGAACCAGGATGGAAGCTTTTCTTTGATGGAGCCGCAAACTCGAAAGGAGTTGGGATAGGAGCAGTGCTCATTTCGAAAATAGAACATCACTATCCTGTTACGACGCAACTGCGATTCTATTGCACCAATAACATGGCTGAATATGAGGCTTGTATTTTGGGATTACGGTTAGCTGCAGACATGGATGTCCAGGACGTTTTGGTCTTGGGAGACTCGGACATTCTGGTACATCAAATTCAAGGTGAATGGGAGACAGGTGATTTGAAGCTTATACCATATCGACAATGCTTGCACGATCTGAGCAAGCAATTTTGATCTGTGGAGTTCAGACACATCCCAAGAGTTCACAATTAGGTTGTTGATGCACTAGCCACGTTGGCATCAATGTTGCATCACCCAGACAAAATTCATGTTGACCCATTACATATCCAGGTTCATGAGCAGCATGCTTACTGTAGCGTGATAGAGGAGGAAATGGATGGTGGGCCATGGTTTCATGATGTCAAAGAATACCTCAGAATGGGAATATACCCAGAGCAGGAGACTAGAGATCAGAAAAGAGTTATTCGGCGATTGGCGAATGGATTCTTCCTTAGTGGAGGAGTGTTGTACAAAAGAACCCCGGATATGGGATTGTTGCGATGTATAGATGCAAGTCAAGCCACAACAGTGATGACAGAGGTACACGCCGGAGTATGTGGGCCACATATGAGTGGATATGTATTGGCGAAGAAGATCCTACGGGTAGGGTATTACTTGCTCACCATGGAGCGTGATTGTATAAGTTTTGTGTGGAAGTGCCATCAGTGTCAGGTGCACGGAGATTTTATTCATTCTCCGCCAACGGAATTGCATACAATGTCAGCACCATGACCATTTGTTGCGTGGGGCATGGATGTCATTGGGCCGATTGAGCCGGCAGATTCCAACGGTCATAGGTTCATTCTAGTAACCATTGATTATTTCACCAAGTGGGTGGAGGCGAATACATTCAAGTCAGTGACTAAGAAGGCAGTGGTAGACTTCGTCCATTCCCATATCATCTGTAGATTTGGGATCCTATAGATGATAATCACGGAAAACGGTGCTAATATTAACAGTGGTTTGATGAAAGAGGTATGTCAACAGTTCAAGATCACCGCAATTCTACCCCATATCGTCCCAAAGCAAATGGCGCGGTTGAAGCAGCGAACAAGAATATAAAAAAGTTATTAACAAAGATGGTAGAAGGGTCTAGGCAATGGCATGAAAAGTTGCCATTTGCATTATTGGGTTATCGCACTACTGTCTGGACTTTGGTAGGTACAACTCCTTACTTGTTGGTATACAGAACTGAAGCAGTAATACCAGCGGAGGTTGAAATTCCATCTCTCCGAATTGTCGCCGAAGCCGAGATTGATGATGATGAATGGGTCAAAGCACGGCTAGAACATTTGAGCTTAATCGATGAAAAGAGATTGGCAACCGTATGTCATGGCCAATTATATCAAAAGAGAATGGCAAGAGCATACAATAAGAAGGTGCGCCCTAGAAAATTTGAAGTAGGGCAACAAGTGTTGAAATAGATTCTCCCGCACCAGATTGAAGCAAAGGGCAAGTTCGCCCCAAATTGGCAAGGACCTTATATTATGACCAGGGTGCTATCCAACAGCGCTTTGTGTCTGACAGATATTGAACGAAGAAACACCGACATGGACATCTACTCTGATGTAGTCAAGAGATATTATGTGTAATTTCCTTGATCATGATAATTGCTTGCTCATTTGTCCGTATTTGGTGTTTATTGAACAATGAAATGACGGAGGCAGTTCTTTCTTCTATCCAAACACTTTCAACATTTGCTTTCCCTTTTGAGCCTTAATTATTTTTATTTCATACCCCTCTTTTGGAATCGTTAAAAAATAAAAGAAAAAGAAAAATGATGAATGAGAAAATGCTGATAAGAAAAACACAAGAGTGAACTACATTTGACCTGATTCCTAAAGTAGGATATGTAGGCGCCACACGGCTCGGTCGCAACGTGACGAATGTCATGCAATTCAAAAATCCCCAAACAAGAAAACTGGGGCAGAAGTTATGTTTCCTTTTATAAATTTTTGATTCCAAAAGTTGTATTCCTTTACTCATCAAGTTATTTAAAATTTCTTGATGATCTTTTCTCACCCACGCAAAACCCCATCTTATGTCCAAAAGACCTCTCGATCATTGTTTAATAAGTGTCAGGACAGGAAGAAGAGAGCTCAGGGTAATACACTGATTCTCGACTAAAAAGGACCATGAGCTGAGAGAATTCCAAACAGAGAGAATCTTATCGGCAACACTCTATTCCCCAATTGAAAAATAAAATGAGGGAGTCTTATCGGTGAAAAACTTCAAAAGGCACTGTAAGGCGACGTAAGCTGAGATGAATCAAAATGAGAGAGTCATAGGGTGAAAACCTTCACGGGCACCTTAAGGCAACGTGATCTGAGAGAAATGAGAGAGTCTCATTAGTGAAAATCCCTCGAAATGAGCTTTGGCAGAAATGATCCACATGGGCAAAGAATTGCACATCTGTTTACCCCGGGCAAATGAGGCCATCAGAAAGTTTGATTGATACAAATAGACTGGGTCGTTTAATCCGGAATGCATGACGTGATCACTGGGAACATTCATACCATCCAGATAATTCTTTTCTTTTCTTTTCTCAGCATTTTGTTCAGAAATATTTTCTCTTTTTCTTTTCATCTCTGTCTAAAAGACTTTTCTCGAAATTCGTTCTCTTTGTATTTAAAAGAAAGGTTTTTGAAGTCTACTACCAGTCGCCGAGACATTACAATGGAGAATATGGAGAAAAGTTGATAAGTGATGTTTGAGGAACTTACAAATCTAGTTCCAAGAAGACCCTCAGCAGGACTTTGATGGATTACTGACCAAGTTTTGAGATGGTTAAGACCACACAGGAAAAGGAAGGAGAAAGGAAAATCCATCCATAGCAAATGATCCCAGTGTCTACATCTATAACATCTTGGCCCCCGCGGCGTTGAAGGAAAGAGTAACACGTGAAGAGAGTGGTTTGGAGTTGAAAACCCCCCCCCCCAGAGTGTTTTGAAGTAAGAGAGGAGGAAATGGATGAATGGAAAGTCCATCCCCAACAGAGAAACCATCCTCAGCAAGTGAAATTATCCTCAACTAGTTGGGAGGCACATAGCAAAATAGATGGAAGAAAAGAAAAATAAACAGTCCCGACAGGAGTGTCAAGATTACTCACCAAGTTTTAAAACTAACAAAATTTTCTTTGGTTTTATAGGAAAATAAAGGTTGAAAAATGGTAGGGAGATACGCGACAATGAACGTCACACAAACTGGGGCAGAAAATTTTCTATCATTGTCAAAAAAAATTCTCGGTTAAACGAGGAAACAAGAAAATACATTTTCATGTCTTAAATAAGCGCCCACCTGTAGAACAAGGGAATACATTTCATGTCTTAGCATTAGGCGTCCACCTGTATAACAAGGGAATACTTTTCATGTCATAACAAATAGGCGCCCACTTGTATAATGAGGGAATACTTGTCATGTCTTAGCAATTAAGCGCCCACCTGTATAACAAGGGAATACATTTCATGTCTTAGAATTAGGCGCCCACCTGTAAAACAAGGCAATACATTTTCGTACAATAGCAATAGGCGCCCACCTGTATAACAAGGGAATACATTTCATGTCTTAGCATTAGGTGCCCACCTGTATAACAAGGGAATACTTTTCATGTCTTAACAAATAGGTGCCCACATGTATAATGAGGGAATACTTGTCACGTCTTAGCAATTAGGCGCCCACCTGTATAACAAGGGAATACATTTCATGTCTTAGAATTAGGCGCCCACCTATATAACAAGGGAATACATTTTCGTACCATAGCAATAGGCGCCCACCTGTATAACAAGGGAATACATTTCATGTCTTAGCATTAAGCGCCCACCTGTATAACAAGGGAATACTTTTCATGTCATAACAAATACGCGCCCACCTGTATAATGAGGGAATACTTGTCACGTCTAAGCAATTAGGCGCCCACCTGTATAACAAGGGAATACATTTACATGTCTTAGAATTAGGCGCCCACCTGTATAACGAGGGAATACTTTTCACGTCTTAGCAAATAGGCGCCCACCTGTATAACAAGGGAATAATTTTCATGTCTTAACAAATAGGCGCCCACCTATATAACAAGGGAATAATTTTCATGTCTTAGAATTAGGCGCCCACCTGTATAACGAGGGAATACTTTTTACGTCTTAGCAAATAGGCGCCCACCTGTATAACAAGGGAATAATTTTCATGTCTTAGAATTAGGCACCTACCTGTATAACGAGGGAATACATTTCATGTCTTAGCAAATAGGCGCCCACCTGTATAACGAGGGAGTACATTTTCATGTCTTAGAAATAGGAACCCACCTGTATAATGAGGGAATACATTTTCATGTCTTAGAATCAGGCACCCACCTGTATAACAAGAGGAATATTTTTTTCAGTTTTTACATCGCAGGTATTGAATCCAGCAACCCATCATGAATGCAGAGGGACGCATCGGAAGATACCCAGCACAAATCCAAGTTCAGAAGCGAGAGAGAAGGCAACAGTGATCGGATCAAACTTTGTCTACCCCCTAAACATAACAGATTTGACGAAGAAAGCTTTATCTTCAGCATATTAAGAAAAACAAGGAGACCTGATGTTCAAAGGAGAGAAGGCCAGAGCCACCTCAAAGTTCTCGAAATAAAGCATTGGAAGAAACACGAGACGACAAGAAGGCCAGGCGACATGAATAAGTTGAAGATAGATGAGATCTTATGATCATAGGCTAGTTTAAATTTTCGTTTTTCCCTTCTAGCACAGTGTAATAAGGAGATCGGTAAGCAGTGATAACAGCAGCAACAGCAGTGACAGTAAAGCCACAGTTCCACAGTAGTCCCAGCTACCAAAACATCCCAAACTACATTGACCTGATTCCCTTTTAGCCAGGGATATGTAGGAGATCTTTTGAAGCAAAGGTTCAGTCAAACTCTTTCCAAATAAGCTTCATACGGAGTGCTCAAACGGGTAAAAAATCGCTCGTGCTTGCTCACTATCTTTGCACGAAAACTCTTCATGTTTCCGCGCAAAGAGGGCCAGCTGTGAGCATGTGATTTTTGCCTCACACGAGCTACTCCCAAATGAAATCAGAACAAAATGGTCTGTTTTATTGTGTGCATTTTTTATGTATTTTTTGTTGTTGTGAATTTTCGTGTTATTTTGGTATTTGTTTGCATTCGTATATACGTGATTATAGGTGTTTAAATTGATGAAAATACAAAAATATGTCGTGTTTGCATTTTTTAACTTTGCAATTAGGAGTAATTAAGTCTATTTTTGCCAAAAAATGAAAATTCACAAAAATATGTATTTTTGCATTTTTTTTAGTATTTAATGTCCAAATTGGGAAATTTTATTTTTAATTGTTAATCAATTATATGTAATAATTAATATTAGTAGTTAATTAGCTCTTTTATAAATTAATTTAGTTTTATAAGTTAATTTAGAAATTTTAGAATTTTAGTCTTATTTTAAGAAAACAAAAGAAAGGAAATAATAGGAGGAAATCAAAATTGGGCCAAAAATGCCAAAAGCCCAACGAAATTCGGCAGACCCTGTCCCAAAACACCCCAAAAACCCGGTTCAACCCATTACCCAAACCCAATCTCCTAACCCGCCCATCACCCCATTAATCTTGGTCGTTGGATGTAATAATCCAAAGGTTGAGATTATTTCTTACATTTCTAATATACCAAACATCCCCAAGATGCCTCAACCCGCCTTACTTTCCCCCCCAAAACCCTAAAAAATATCTTCTTCTTCTCTCTCAAAACAGCCGCCTCCCGCCACGCTAATCCGCCGGCCGAAAATCGCCTCCGCCGACGGAAGTAAGCCAAACCTCCCCATTTTTACACCATCTCTTCCTCTCAACACCCCCAACACGAATCCATTAACCGTTCGTCTCAAATCACCCCCAAACTTCTCAAATCTTCAATTAAAGATTCAAGTTGAACTTCAACCTATGCCAAATCACTCTAACTTTGCACCACAGCCTTACCGGACCTCCCCCGTGACCCTACCAAAACTAGTCCGGCTCGAATTTGACCGGAATCAGTAAAGCCCCAAAATTTGACCCTCAAGAACCCTAATTTTCAAAAGCCCATTCCGAGCCGAATTAATCATCAATTGAGGTCCAAGGGACCTTAGTCTAGGTGTTCTCAATCAAGAACACCTCGATTAAGGCCCGTTTGGCCTCAATAATTCCAAACCGAGTTCGAACCTGAGTCATTCTGATTTCCTGAGGTATTTTTTTCTTTCATTTTTGTTCTGGTTGTGTTTTATTAATATCTGGATACTTGTATAATTTATCTCATTGGTTTTTCTTATTTTGTCTTTCGAATGCATTCTGCCTGTCTCCAAATGGCCTTTTATTTGGTCGAATTTGTTCTTCTGTCATTACGTGTATATATGTACATATATATATATATATATATATATATATATATATATATATATATATATATATATATATATATATATATATATATATATATATATATATATATTATAAGTTTAATTGAATGAAATCATCGATTAGTTAGGTTTTAGTATAACTCGATGTTGCTGTGAATTCTACTCGAACCACTTATGGTCTTTTTCTGTTTATTGTAGATAAAAATTGTGCGATAGGGCTTGTATATTCGATAGAATTCATGTTGTCAATTAAGTTCTTCCAGTTTTAATAGCCGGACTATAGTGCAAAGTTTTTTTGCCAGTAGGTTATCAATTTGTTCTTTCTATTGTTCTAATTGATATCTATGTTTTGTTCACATTATCGATCCCTTTTGTGTGATGCCATATCTTATTGAATTAGAAATGTTTGGTTATAGCTGATAGATTAGATTAAGGGGATCAAAAGAGTTAATTAAGGGCTGCTGTTAACTCTTGTGGGGTAATTAGCAGTCAATTAGTTAGGGGTTGCTGTTAGGAGGTTAATAATAGAGTAGGGGGTACTTTTTAATGTTAATTAAAGGGTAGATAATTTTATGGTTGAAAAAAGGGGGTCTACTTTGACTTTTAAGAGCTGGGAATTGACAGCAATTAAAAGACTAATTAAAAAAGAGGGCTGATGCTGTTTTTCATTATATAAGAGGGTGAGATTACACACTAAAAACACACTGGAAAATACACTGAAAACATACTGCATACACTGAAGAAAACTGAGAGAGATAGACACTGATAGAGCGTCGAAAGGAAACTGAAAAGAAAACTATGAAACAGCCTTAAGTTCCTGCATTTTCTTGTTGAAAGCTACTGAAATTCTGTTTGGTCTTTGTATTCTTGGTTACTTAGAATTTCTGAAAAGCTTAAAAGATCCCACATCTGATTTAAGATAGCTTGAAACTCCATTGTTTCTAAAATCTGGTTTTGAGTTGTTGCTACTACTGTTACATTGTTTTGGTGTGAGCTGTTTGCTAATCTCTTCCTCCTATCGTAATTCAACTTTCCAGGTACACAAATTGCACTTCTGATGACTGTAAGCTGAATTATGCAGAAATGAATTTATGTGAAGAGTGAATCCATTTGGAGAATTGAATCCTAGTTTAGTTTGTTGCCAGATCTCTATATTCTGTAGTTAGTTCAATGATGTTGTTAAATTTTGTTGATTTTGTGTTAATTGAACTATTTTAGGACTGCTCTTAAACGGAAAGTGTGTTCGTTAAACTCAACTTGGCCAATAATCGTGCCTATTTAAATATTGCTTCCCGAACCTTGTGGTAATAAACTAGTTTGGCATAATTTGAAGTTGAAGTTGTCTTAGCTATTTTATTTTCCATTGTCCAGTTTGATTAGTCTTGAGGCTTGAGCATTGAGATTGAATTTAATGGATTATTAGGTGCCATTAGTCTAAGAGATGTATTAGTAGTTGGAATGTGTAGAAATGAATTTTGTTTTTTGTTTTTTGAAAGAATGTCATATTAGAACAAGAGTTATTAGTATTTAGTGGTATGTGTTATAACTTGGCAGCTAAAAGAGAACTGCCAAGTAGTGCTTATATATCGGCAAATGCAAGAAGAGAATGAGAGACTTAATGAGATAATCTATGTCAGCCCATTAAAGGCTTGTTCTTTGATGGCTATTGAAGAGATTAGAGAATGTATGCATGCACAAGTGATTAAAATCGAAAATATATCTAATGTTTTTTTTTATTTCCTGCTTATTGACATGTACCTCGAAAGACTCAAAGTATGCGTTCGCGTAACTTTAATCGATCACTTCTTAATACTAAAATGGGTTACGAGCTTTTAATTAATTTTAGTAGTTTGAGGTGTGCCATTCCCATTAAATCTTACTTGGTCCGTGTATTAATTTCTTATAGATACAAATGATTAATATTTCATAGAATATCCTTTAGGGTCGTCTTAAAGTACGATTGTGATTATGTATACGTTCGCGTAATATAATCGTACATGTATTTCTAAAAAAAAATAATTTGGAATATGCGTTCGCGCAGTTCCAATCAAAACTTTCTTAATAATAAAATAGGTTGCGGGTTATTAATTAATTTTAGCATTTTTATAAATTATTAAAAAGCGAGATTAACAGAAAGTTTCAATTAGTTCATTCGCGGCTTTAACTGTTATTAGTAACATATTAGTATAATTGCAAATTAAGCCTTAGTAATATATATATATATATATAAAAATTGGATTATGTATTTAATTTTTTTTTATACGACTCCGCTGTATCAAATTCTATTAAGCAATATATAGGCCAGTGCATTGTGTATTTAATTTTTTTTTATGATTCCTCTGTATCAAATTCTATTAGGCAATATACAGGCCAGTGTTTAATCCGGATAATGACACCCCTTAGTGGTTAATTTCTTTAGTTTCTAAAAATAATTAGTTTAAATTAATTAAAAAATGGTTAGTTTATTTTGATATATTGTGACGACCCGGCCCGTCTTCACGAGAATTACCACCCCGTTATGTTGTAATTATATGTTTTATGCTTTTATATAAGTGTTAGAGTCTATCGGGTGAGTTAGGAGTGAATTGGATTGAAAATGAGGCATATAGCATTTTTGAAGAAAACTTGAATATGGAAAGTCAACCTGGAGTTGAGTATTTAGTTAGAGGGCACGGAATCGGATTTTGATAATTTGGTTAGTTCCGGAGGTGATTTTTGACTTAGAGGAGCGATCGGAATTGAATTTGGAGGTCGGGTGTAGAAATAGGCTTGAATTGGCTAAGTTGAATTTTGGCGAAATCCGAACGGTAGGTGAGATTTTGATCTGGGGGTCGGAATAGAATTCCGACAATTTCAGTAGCTTCGTCATGTGATTTTGGATATGTCCGCAAACTTTCAGATCATTCGGACGTCATTTGGTCGGGTTTTAGATCGAATGTGTAATTCGGAAAGTTTTAAGGAATTTAGGCTTGAATTCGATGTGAATTATGGGTTTTGATGTTGTTAGACGTGTTTTGAGGATTGGAGCAAGTTCGAATAAGGTATTAGGAAGTGTTGGCGTGTTTGGATGAGGTCCCGGGGGCCTCGGGGTGTTTTCGGATGGTCAAATGGGAGAAAACATGGAATATTGCAGGTTTTGAGTACTGTTCTGTTGTTTTCGCTCCTGCGGAAATGGGAGTGCAGCAGTGAGTCCACAGGAGCGGACAAAGGGACGTAGAAGTGCTGGTCTTCGCTGAAGCGGAGCTTGGTCTGCAGGGGCGGCATCGCTGGTGCGGAGGTTAGGTCGCAGAAGCGGTCCAGGGTTGTGAGGGGGATATCCGCATAAGCGTAAGTGTTAGCCGCTTAAGCGAGTCCGCAGAAGCGGACTCTTATGCGCAGAAGCGGGAAATCCTGCAGAAGCGGTTGGTAGGTCACGGAAGCTGACGCGCGGAAGCGGTCGTTGCTCGCAGAAGCGGGATTGGCCGGCTAGGCCTGTGTCACGACCTTAGTTCACCAATCATGAACCTGTCATGAAGGCACCCAGTCCCCGCGACTAGGCAAGCCTAACACATTGCGGAATATACAAGTTATGAACTATAAACAAGAAATAACAGAAAAACGATATAATTAAGAATGTAATCCATGCCGCTTGGCACATACACTCGTCAACACAATATATAAAAATGCCACCAAGACTCGGAATCCCGCGGGTAACACAGACTAAAAGAAATACAACCGAGGCTCTATGTGTAAAGAGTATCTAAAACAACGAAATGAAGGAAAAACATCTACTAGAACTATCAGAATAGAAGGAGGGCCTCCGGATCCGCGGACGTAGCAGATCATACCTCGAGGTCTCCAAATGTACTGCTGAATCACCTAGTACGGGCCTGTCCTAATGTACCTGGATCTGCACAACAAAAGTGTGCAGAAGAGTAGCATGAGTACACCACGGCGGTACTCGGTAAGTGTCAAGCCTAACCTCGATGGAGTAGTGACGAGGAAGGTCAGGGCCCTACTGAGAGAAAACAATTACAAAATGATAATAACAATAATAAGCAATTTAAATGATAATAATTCCGAAATAACAACAATAAAGTGATTACTGCAACCGTCTACAATTAAGCTAACAACAAGTAACAAAACTCAGTTAACAAGTCCAGGACCTGTGTGAATTGAACCCACAGTCCCATTCTATAATCAACAATATAGGAGCTATGGGAATTTAACCCGCAGTCCCAATAACAGTATCTCTGAGTCTTCGGAAGTTGAACCCGCAGCCCATGTCTCAATACCACAAGATATGTCTCAATGATCTCAAGATCTCCAGGAATCAAACCCGCAGTCCATATCTCTACAATATATCAATAACTCGGAATCTCCGGGAATCGAACCTGCAGTCCATATCTCAATAATATATCAATAGCTCCGGGTCTTCGGGAATCGAACCTGCAGCCCTCGGATCTCCAGGAATCGAACACGCAGTCCGCAAATAATATCACTCCGGGTCTTTGGGAATCGAACCCACAACCCTGGGATCTCCAGGAATCGAACCCGCAGTCCTCCAACATAACAAATAAAGAAACACACACAGAGAATATAATATGCTTAACTACAACTTCACCGAAACTAGTGCGAACAATTTTCAAGAAGTTCAAGTAAGACAATTAGGCAACTAGACAGTTAAATACTATCTAATCATGCTTTTCTAACTAATACCAGGTTAAAGTAACGATTTAATAAGCTAAGAGAAGGAATATCATTAATCGGACAATTCAATTAAAGTGTGTGTTACAACAACCAACGTATGTACACGCCTGTCACCTCGCGTACAAGGCGTTTAAACTATCACATAATATCCTAGGGGTGAAAGATCCCCCACACGAGGTTAGACAAGCCACTTACCTCGACTCTGATACAACATCGCTAAGAGACAACTCTCTTGCTGTGAATGTCGGCCTCCACAGGTGTAGTATCTGATAAAAATCAATAGAATCACATCAAAATAGGCCAATTGGGCATTACCCAATCAAAACAATTCAAAATACACCAAAACCCACAAGTTGCCAAAACCCGAGTTTTGGTACGCTTCTCGAAAAATTACGAAAGTTATATATTCGGGTTCCTTATCTCACCACGAGTTTGTGCATATACAATTTATCAAAATCGGACTCCGTTTGCCCATTCAAAT
Source organism: Nicotiana noctiflora (assembly GCA_032618575.1). Taxonomy (NCBI): domain Eukaryota; kingdom Viridiplantae; phylum Streptophyta; class Magnoliopsida; order Solanales; family Solanaceae; genus Nicotiana; species Nicotiana noctiflora. The sequence goes on from JASVEL010004799.1 coordinate 119,936, forward strand.
CAAAGATTTTCTAAAATTTAGGCCTAGGGCTCAAACCCTCCATTAATCCTCCATTAACAGTGAAATAATCACGTATTTCATGATAAACTAACAAATTAAGGCCAAGAAACTTACCCCCGATGATTTCCCGATGATATCCCAGTGTTTCCCCTTCAATTTCCTCTCTTGGAGCTCAAAAATGGCGTTTTTGTGTGATAGGCCGCGTCTGAAATGTTTCTGGACTTAAAGTCACTGCCAGGCCAATTAACCCTACGTGATCGCAGCACTGGGCTCGTGATCGCGATGCACACATTCTTGGGGCATGATTTTTCTTCTACGCGATCGCAGCCTATGGCACGCGATCGCAGTGAACAGCCAAAGATCCCTACGCGATCGCAACTCCAGCCCCGTGATCGCATTGCATTCGGACTTGACCTTACGCGGTCGCGTGAACCCAAACGCGATCGCACTGAACTCCAACATTGGCCTACGCGATTGCATACATCACCATGCGATTGCGATACACCCAAACGCTGCCTTACGCGATCGCATGCAAAACTCCGCGATCGCGAAGAACAACCTGCCTGGAATTTATTGCAGCAAATTCCAGCAGTTCATTTTGGCTCAAGATGGTCCGTTTGGACCCCCGAATTCATCCCGAGGCCCTCTGGACCCCAACGACTCCAAAACACGATACGAACTTGTTCCAATCATAAAAACATGTCCTTAAACACGGAAAACATCAAATTATAGCGGATTCAAGCCTAAGTTTTCATCTAAACTTCCGAAATCAATGTTCAATCAAAAACCTAACCAAACGAAGTCCGAATGACCTAAATATTTGCAGACATATCCAAAATCATATAACGAAGCTACAGAAATTGTCGGAATTCCATTCCGACCCCCGGATCAAAATCTCACCTAACGTTCGGATTTGCCAAAATTTCAAACTTCGGCATTTCAAGCCTAATTGAGCTACGGACCTCCAAAATACATTCCGAACGCGCTCCCAACCCTGAAATCACCCAACGGAGCTAATGGAACCATCGAATTTCCGTTCCGAGGTCATCTTAACACTATTCCGACTACGGGCCATTTTCCAACTATAAAGCTTCCAATTAGGGACTAAGTGTCCCAAAACAGTCCGAATTCCAGAACCGACCCTCCCGACAAACCACAATAGCAAAAATGAACGTAGGGGAACAGTTAAATTGGGGATCAGGGCGTAATTTTCAAAAACGACCGGCCGGGTCGTTACATCTTCTCACACTTAAAAGATTCGTTCGTCCTGGAACGAGCATAGAAAACATACCTGGAGTGGTGAAAAGATGAGGGTACCGGCTGCGCATATCCTGCTCGGTCTCCTAAGTCGCCTCCTCAACCGGTTGACCCCGCCACTGAACCTTTACTGAAGCTTAGCTTCCTCACCTGCCTGTCTAGAATGGCTACTGGCTCCTCAACATAAGACAGGTCCTTGTCTAGCTGAACAGAAGAGAAATCCAGCACATACGACGGGTCACCATGGTATCTCCGGAGCATAGAGACATGAAATACAGGATGGACTCCGGCTAGGCTGGGAGGTAAGGCCAACTCATAAGCAACCTCCCCAACACGCCTCAAAATCTCAAAAGCACCAATAAATCTAGGACTCAGCTTTCCTTTCTTCCCAAACCTCATAACGCCCTTCATGGGCGAGACTCGAAGCAGAACCCGCTTGCCAACCACAAAAGCCACATCGCGAACCTTCTTGTCCGCATAACTCTTCTGTCTAGACTGGGCTGCACGAAGTCTGTCCTGAATCACCTTGACCTTGTCCTTTGCATCCTGAACTATATCAGTACCTAGCAGCCTGGCCTCGCCTAGCTCGAACCAACCCACGGGAGACCTACACCTCCTACCATATAGAGCCTCATACGGTGCCATCTGAATATTGGGTTGGTAGCTGTTGTTATAAGCAAACTCCACCAGTGGGAAGAAGTGATCCCATGAACCTCCAAACTCAATCACGCACGCACGGAGCATATCCTCTAAAATCCGAATAGTGCGCTCGAACTGCCTATCAGTCTGGTGGTGAAATGCTGTGCTCAGCTCCACCCGAGTACCTAACTCCTGCTGTATGGCTCTCTAGAACCGTGAAGTGAACTGAGTGCCTCTATCTGAAATGATGGAAACTGGAATACCATGCAGCCGAACTATCTCTCTGATGTAGATCTCCGCCAGTCGCTCCGATGAATGAGTAGTGCTCACCGGTATGAAATGGGCGGACTTGCTCAGCCGATCCATAATGATCCAAATGGAATCAAACTTCCTAACAGTCCGTGGAAGTCCAGATACAAAGTCCATGGTAATGCGCTCCCATTTCCACTCTGGAATCTCAATCTGCTGCATCAATCCACCCGGACGCTGATGCTCATACTTCACCTGCTGGCAGTTGAGGCATCTAGAAACATAATCAACTATATCTCTCTTCATCCGCCTCCACCAGTAATGCTATCTCAAGTCCTGATACATCTTCGCAGCACCCGGATGGATGGAATACCGCGAGCTATGAGCCTCTGCTACAATCAGCTCTCGAAGATCATCTACACTAGTTCACCAATCGTGAACATGTCATGACGGCTCCCAGTCCCCGTGACTAGGTAAGCCTAACACATTGCGGAATATACAAGTTATGAACTATAAACAAGAAATAACGGAAAAACGATATAATTAAGAATGTAATCCATGCCGCTTGGCACATACACTCGTCAACACACTGTATAAAAATGCCACCAAGATCCGGAATCCCACGGGTAACACAGACTAAAAGAAATACAACTGAGGCTTTATGTGTAAAGAGTATCTAAAATAATGAAAAGAAGGAAAAACATCTACTAGATCTATCAGAATAGAAGGAGCGCCTCCGGATCCGCGGACGTAGCAGATCATACCTCGAGGTCTCCCAAAATGCTGCTAAATCACCTAATATGAGCCTGTCCTGATGTACCTGGATCTGCACAACAAAAGCATGCAGAAGAGTAGCATGAGTACACCACGGCGGTACTCAGTAAGTGCCAAGCCTAACCTCGATGGAGTAGTTACGAGGAAGGTCAGGGCCCTACTGAGATAGACAATAACAAAATGATAATAACAATAATAAGCAGTTTTAAATAATAATAATTCTGAAATAACAACAATAAAGTGATTACTGCAACCGTCTACAATTAAGCTAACAACAAGTAACAAGTCTAGGACCTGTGGGAATTGAACCCACAGTCCCATTCTATAATCAACAATCTAGGAGCTACGGGAATTTAACCCGCAGTCCCAATAAGAGTATCTCTGAGTCTCCGGGAATCGAACCCGAAGCCCATGTCTCAATACCACAAGATGTGTCTCAATGATCTCAGGATCTCCAGGAATCGAACCCGCTGTCCATATCTCAACAATATATCAATAACTCAGAATCTCCGGGAATCGAACCCGCAGTCGATATCTCAATAATATATCAATAGCTCCGGGTCTCCGGGAATCGAACTCGCAACTCTCGGATCTCCGGGAATCGAACCCACAGTCCACAAACAATATCACTCCGGGTCTCTAGGAATCGAACCCACTGGCCTAGGATCTCCGGGAATAGAACCTGCAGTCCTCCAACACAACAAATAAAGAAACACACAGAGAGAATATAATATGCTTAACTATAGCTTCACCGAAACTACTGCCAACAATTTTCAGGAAGTTCAAGTAAGACAATTAGGCAACTAGACAGTTAAATCCTATCTACTCATGCTTTTCTAAGTAATACCGGGTAAAAGTAACGATTTAATCAGCTAAGAGCAGGAATATCACTAATCGGACAATTCAAGTAAAGTGTGTGTTACAATAACCAGCGTATGTACACACCCGTCACCTTGCGTACAAGGCATTTAAACTATCACATAATATCTTAGGGGTGAAAGTTCCCCATACGAAGTTAGACAAGCCACTTACCTCGACTCCGGTACAACACCGTAAGAGACAACTCTCTTGCCATAAATGTCGGCCTCCACAGGTGTAGTATCTGATAAAAATCAATAGAATCACATCAAAATAGGCCAATTGGGCATTAACCAATCAAAACAATTCAAAATACACCAAAATCCATAAGTTGCCAAAACTTGACTTTTGGTACGCTTCTCAAAAAATTACGAAAGTTATATATTCATGTTCCTTATCTCAACACGAGTCTGTGCATATAAAATTTATTGAAATCGGACTCCGTTTGCCCATTCAAATCAAAGATTTTCTAAAATTTAGACCTAGGGCTCAAACCCTCCATTAATCCTCCATTAACAGTGAAATAATCAAGGATTTCATGATAAACTAAAGAATTAAGGCCAAGAAACATACCCCCGATGATTTTCCGATGATATCCCAGCGTTTCCCCTTCAATTTCCTTTCTTGGATCTCACAAATGGCGTTTTTGTGTGATAGGCCGCGTCTGAAATGTTTCTGGACTTAAAGTCACTGCCAGGCCAATTAACCCTACGCGATCGCAGCACTGGGCTCGCGATCGTGATGCACACATTCCTGGGGCCTGATTTTTCTTCTACGTGATTGCAGCCTATGGCACACGATCGCAGTGAACAAGCCAAAGATCCCTACGCGATCGCAACTCCAGCCCCGCGATCGCATTGCATCCGAACTTGACCTTACGCGATCGCGTGAACCCAAACGCGATCGCACTGCATTCCGACATTGGCCTACGCGATTGTAGACATCACCATGCAATCAAGATACACCCAAACGTTGCCTTACGCGATCGCATACAAAACTCCGCGATCGCGAAGAACAACCTGCCTGCAATTTATTGCAGCAAATTCCAGCAGTTCATTTTGGCTCAAGATGGTCTGTTTGGACACCCGAATTCATCCCGAGGCCCTCGGGACCCCAACAAAAAAACCACCAACATACTGCAAAACACGATACGAACTTGTTCCAATCATAAAAACATGTCCTTAAACACGTAGAACATCGAATTATAGCGGATTCAAGCCTAAGTTTTCATCTAAACTTTCGAAATCAACATTCAATCAAAAACCCGACCAAACGATGTCCGAATGACCTGAACATTTGCAGACATATCCAAAATCACATAACGAAGCTACAGAAATTGTCGGAATTCCATTCCGACCCCCGGATCAAAATCTCACCTAACGTTCGGATTCGCCAAAATTTCAAACTTCGGCATTTCAAGCCTAATTGAGCTACGAACCTCCAAAATACATTCCGAATGCGCTCCCAACCCCGAAATCACCTAACGGAGCTAATGGAACCATCAGATTTCCGTTCCGAGATCGTCTTAACACTGTTCTGACTACGGGCCATTTTCCAACTATAAAGCTCCCAATTAGGGACTAAGAGTCCCAAAACACTCCGAATTCCGGAACCGACCCTCCCGGCAAACCACAATAGCAGAAATGAACTTAGGTGAACAGTTAAATTGGCGATCGGGGTGTAATTTTCTAAAACAATCGGCTGGGTCGTTACAGCATGGAATCGCAGAATCGACCAGTTGGTCGCGGATACAGGCTCGTAGGAGCAAAATTTTGTCCGCAGAAGCGGAAATCGCAGAAGGATTAATAATATCAGAAGTTAGAAATTTTAGAAACATTTCAAAACAATTGGGTCTCGGCTTAAGAGGCGATTTGGGCGATTTTGAAGAGAAATTCAAGGGAATTCATCAGGTAATCAACTATGGACTCAAATTATGATTAGTATTGATAATATTATGCAATTATCTCATAAAAATGAAGGAATTTGGGGTATTTTATGGAGGTTTTGGCCCTAGGCTTGAACTTTAGAAAAACAAGGATTTGAGTAGGAAAATGGAGTCCGAATTTGGTAAACTTTATATGCCTAGACTCGTAGTTAGATGAGGGTTCCAAATATGTGACTTTCGTAATTTTTCGAGGAGCATACCGGAAGTCGGGTTTTGGCAACTTTGTCATTTTTGGTGTAAATTGAGTTGTTTTGACTGGGTATCATTCCATTGGCCTCATTTGATGTGTTTCTACCATATTTGATCAGATTCTATGCGCGCAGAGCTTGATTCTCATGGCAAGGGCATCGCGGACTAGTCGTCGAGCTGTATTGAGGTGAGTAATAGATGTGGGTGATGACCGGCGGGTTTGAAACCCCGGTATACCACTTTGTGACGCTGTATAACGGCGAGACACGTACTCTTTTGTGAGTACGGGGTCGATTGTGATTTGGGGACCTCTTGGTCCGCTCGAGGACGAGCGTTTGCTTAAGTTGGGGAGAATGTGATGACTCGGCCCGTCATCATGTGAGTTATCACCCCGTTACCCCCGTTATATGCTTGTTGATGTTGTAATATGCATGTTGGGTGAGTTTGAGTCAATCCGGGTTGAGTTTGATTGAAATTGAGATAGAAAGTCTCTTAGAAGAAGGAATAGTTGGGAAAAGTCAACTGGACGTTGACTATTTAGTTAGAGGGCTCGGAATCGGATTCTGATGATTCGGTTAGTTCCGGGAGGTGATTTGTGACTTAGGGGAACAATCAGAATTGAATTTGGAGGTCCGGTGTAGAAATAGGCTTGAATTGGCTAAGGTTGAATTTTGGCGAAATCCGGACGGTAGGTGAGATTTTGATCCGGGAGTCGGAATGGAATTCCGACAGTTGCAGTAGCTCCGTTAGGTGATTTTGGATGTGCCTGCAAAATTTCAGGTCATTCGGAGGTCGTTTGGTCGGGTTTTTGATCGAATAAGAATATTGAAAGTTATAGTTAAACTTAAGCTTGAATTTGCTTAAAACAGACGATTTTGATGTTAACTATAGTGATTTAATGATTCGAGCAAGTTGGAATGAGGTAATAGATCATATCTGTATATTTGGTTGAGGTCTCGGGGGTCTCGGGTGTGTTTCGGATGTCCAACGGGTCATTTTTGGAAGATTTTTGCAGTTTTGAGCGTAAATGTAATGATCTAAAGGTCTATTTTTAGTTCTAGAGATCCAAATTTAACTTCGAGACTTCGAGAATTTAAATCATGAATTATAGGACTGATCTGGAAATTTTGGTTTAATTTCATCAAGTCGCGATTGGGTTTTTGACGCGATATGTGAGTTAATTGTTTAACGAGCGAAATTGGTATTGAACAAAGCAAATGAGCTCCAAATTCAGTTTTGTTTGAACCACTAGATCCATATCAAAATTACGGAGCCATAGGAAAAAGAATCGTCTAATTTCGAGTTCGTATGATGGAGTTAGAGCCATTTTAGTAAAACATGATTGTGCTGCAATTTAGATAAAAAGCTGCTGCAATGAACAGTACCCGTGAATAGTACCCGTGAATAGTACCCCGTGAACAGTACCTTGTGAACAGTAACACGGGTGAACAGTATTTTGTTAAAAATTCTGGACAAAAGGCTTTTAATTGCATTTCATCCGCGACTCATTAATTGAAAACCTCCATTGTTGAGTCTTGGAGAGCAAAAGTGAAGGGAAATTGCTGGGATTTCACCGGGTTATCATCGAAGGTAAGTTTTATGGTTCAAATATGTGTTTTTATCTTAGAATCCTTCTCTATTTCACTGAAATTGGAAGAATTAATGGGGGATTTTAGCCCTAGGCCTAAATTATGGAAAATCAATGATTTGAATGGGCAAACGGAGTCCGATTTTGGTAAATTTTATATGCATAGACTCGTGTTGAGACAAGGATTCCGAATATGTGACTTTTGTAATTTTTTTAGAAGCGTACCAAAAGTTGGGTTTTGACAACTTTGTGGGTTTTGATGCAATTTGAATTATTTCAAATGGGTTACGTGAATTTAGCATATATTGATATATTATCATTGATTTTTAGCAGATTTAGCAACCGAGGAGATTGATTTGGGAGGCAAGCACAAGGCGGACCGAGGCTTCTACCGGTTCGAGGTGAGTGGTAGTAGTAAACAATGTACTGAGGGTTTGAAACCCCGTACTTGCACTTTACAGTGCTATGTAGAGATGAGACACGCGTCATGTGACGAGCGTGGTGGCAATGGGATTTGGGGATTGGACTTGGTCCTTCCCGACTAATAGTATATTGTGTATTATGACTGATAATGAGATTATAAATGTGTAGTTGGGCTAATAGCCATGTTTGGGGCCTTGTGCCGATCTGTAGAGCATTAGGGAACCTATAGAGCTAGGTGACCCGTATATCGTGTTGGAAACATTCACTCAGCCGTAGCTCTAGCTGTATAGCATAATATGAGCCAGTACTAGATGTGTACATTGAGAGAGATTATCTAAGGTGGAATTCCCTGTTCTAGCTGAGTGGGCCTGAAAGGCCAAGTCTATACCGATTGAGATGAGATAGGGTCAAGGACCCACTATGAGATGTTATATTGGGCCCGAAAGGCCAAGTCTATATTGAATGAGGCAGGGTCAAGGACCCACTGTGATATATTATATTGGGCATGAGAGGCCAAGTATATACTGACTGGGATAGGGTCGAGGACCCATTATGAGGTATTATATATATATACCTATATTGGATCGGGCTGCACGCCGCAGCAGTATATATATTGGATCGGACTGCACGCCGCAGTAATATACATGTAATATACATGTAATATACATGTGGGACGGACCGCACGCCGCAGTATTATTGCGCTTGGGCTGTAGGAGCCCCTTCGGAGTCCGAGTCCGCACACATTCTCAGTGAGCGCTGGTGTATATTATGGGATCGGGCTGCACGCCGCAGCGGTATAGAGATATATACATATATATATTGGATCGGACGGCACGCCGCAGTAATATTTGTGTGGATCGTGCTGCACGCCGCAGTATTATAGTGCTTGGGCCTAGGGAGCCCCTCCGAAGTCTGTATACACCCCCAGTGAGCGCCGTCGACGTTAAATGGAGCGGGCTGCGCGCCGCAGCGGTATATGTATTGGAGCGGGCTGCGCGCCGCAGCGGTATATGTATTGGAGCGGACTGCGCGCCGCAGCATTATACTTATTCATATTCATATATATACTAAAATATTTATATGTTATAGACAGATGTATATGTCTCCATATATTGTGATGGCTGTATACCGTAGTGGTACGAGCGAGGATGTGGTCAGTGTGGGACCTAGATGAGATAGATGTGGACTGGAGATCAGGGTACTCATTATAGTGATGACTAACCTGTGGGGGTTGCCTTAGAACTGTTTAGTGATAGTACAGGAGTTCTTATTTTCAGTTATTGTTTATTATTATTACTCACTGAGTTGAAATATACTCATCCCACTCCCTTGCACTTTTTGTGCAGATATACAGGTTCAGGAGGGCAGTTGAGCTATCGCAACTGCTTTATTATCCCCATTCTGTGGAGACTTCGAGGTAGCTGCCAACGTCCGCAGTACCTGACCTCTTTCTTTTTATCATTTTGTTGTCTCCATTCTGGTTAGACTTGATTTTGTAGCAGATCTCATTTGTAGAGGCTCAGACTTGTGACACCACGATTTGGTTGGGACTGTGTTCTTGTATTTCAGTTCTACACTTCTTGATTTGTTATGAAAACAGGCTAATCACGCCGATTAATCAGTATTAATTATACTTGGCTGGTTTAATTGGATAAGACGGTCGGGCTTGCCTAACAATGTGTTGGGCGCCATCACGACCGGGGTTTGGGGTCGTGACAAGTTGGTATCAGAGCCTAGGTTAACAGGTCTCGCGAGTCATGAGCCGGTTTAGTAGAGTCTCGTGGATCGGTACGGGGACGCCTGTACTTATCCTCGGGAGGCTGCAAACCTTTAGGAAAGTTTCAAATTCTTGGAATTCTCATCGTGCGTGTTTTATTCAGCTTGAGATGTAATTCTTGAAATTTCTCCTGCACATTGATACGCGCACTCGAGTGCTTAGTGATAAATTTGCCTTGACGGCTTGTGATTCCCCAATCGAGGGACGAGATATAATCTTTGTGAATTCATGTTGGGCCTGTCTGGAGGACTTGAGGCCGGATCCTTGTCTATGGCTTGTGCATCGAGGTGCTAACTTCGCGAGCCGGTATTATGAAATTCATGCGATCGGTATTGATCTTAATCGTGAAAATGGCAGTTTGATAACGGGTGAGCTGCAAGGTATTCAATCCTTATATCTGTTACGTAGCCCTAGCTATGGGCATGGTGAGTATGTTCATGTTCCTTAGCGGAAAGGTAAAGTGCATTAAGTGTGGTAGTATGAGTTCAAACGCAGGAAAACCAAATTGGTTGTACTAGGTGTATCATGGTGAAAGGTATATGTGTTATGATTTGAGCAGGTGCAGCGCATGTTCATGTACTAATGCTGATGATATAATTCGTGTAGTATTGAGATTTATGTTGTTGAAATACATTGTGACGTCTTGTTGAGTTGTGGGTGTATTGTTAGAATGGTTTGGTGATTCTCTGGCAGGTGGATAGGCCAATTTACAAAGGAAACTCTGTCAAAATTTTTGGAAAAATTTGGGACTTAGAAAAAGGATGTTGTCGCCTAAGGAATGGGCTTAGTTGTTGCGTGTGAATGAATACGAGAATTGCAAAAGAGTTAAGATTTCCGATGATTCGAGTCTCCGCCAAAGTTTGTAAATAGCTCGAGTTTAATCTCACTGTAACATTGGAGCATCAATTGAGTAAGAATGCTATGAGTGGCTAAAAGTGCTTTGATGTATGGCTCCGAGCCAAGTTGGGGAGGTTGTTATTAACTAACCGATTGCACTATTGTGTGCTATGATGGTTCTGTCCCCAAGCATGTTGGGAAAAATTCTGACGAAGGTTATGTTGCTTCGTAGATGTGAGAAAATACTAGGAGGTTTTGAGCGGTTGTTGCTAAAGAATGTTTGATGTATAGAAAAGAAAGATAGTTAATTGTATCCGTATGTAATCATGTTCTGCGGTGTCAGAGTTCTAGTAAGGCCCGAGTGGTTCTGTTTAATAAGGCAGTTGAATTATAACTGGTTAATGGTGAATGACGCCCGAGAATAGCCTTGCGGTGTTCAAGATTTACGCTTGCAACAGTCAGGTGCCTTAAGATTGTGTACGTGGCTAAAGACCATGGTTTCGTTAGAAGAAATCAAGACTTTTGTTATGTTATGGGGATGATGAGATTCTTTGTATCCGTATTGAAAGGTAATGATAACAAATTCAAATTGCAGGAAGTTCTTCAAAACAAAGTATAGTAGAATGTGGTATTTCTGGGAAACAATTGAGAGAGTATTCAGTGGCCTATGGGTCTTAGACCGTATGGTCTTATGTACGAGTCTTGTGTGGTAACACGGGTTGAGGCATTGTGGTGCTGCAGTAAAGACTAGTATTAAATTAAAGATGAATCAGAAAGGAAATTGGGTAAATGGATCAACTTGTTATTAAACCGAAACGGTATGATAAGGAATACGATTAATTCCTGGTATATGTTTGAAGTAATGAGTCTCGCCGATATTGTGCAATAAAGCTTTTGAGTATTGGCAGTTGTGTAACTCGGTATGGGTATAAGGACTCAGTTCTGGCAATTTAACTTATGCAATGTAATTGGGAGAAAGGGTTTGTGATGTGTTTTACCGTGGTTTGAAAAGGAGTGTATTTCCTGTTGGTATGTAAAGCTTGGAATGTGTAATGAGTTTTCTCTATATGGGATCATGAAAGTCCTTGACTAGTTGGGTGCGCTGATATTTGCGGCGTAGGGAAAGGGATATGAATTTTCCCTGTTGTCTTAGTGTGGTATGGTATATGCGATGTGTTATGGAAAGTTGATAACGACATGTTCAAGTTTTGAGATCAATTCATATTATATGGGGAGTCATTAAAATCCTCAAGCAGCGTGGCAGCTGCAGATAATCTGAGAATCAATCTTCCTGATGATTTAGGAGAATGGTACTGCTATACTAGTATTTCGGCAGAGTCTATGGTCAAAAAGGGGCCAGGTAAAATAAACTGATATTATCTAGCGGTATGGTGGTATACTCCCGTTGGATCGACTGTAATAATTGAGTCGTTGATGACATAGTAAAATTTATGAATGGCTTTCGTGGTATGAATGGACGCTTGAGGTGCGTTATGTAATCGTACGGTGAAGTACCGAATCAGGCATAGTGATTCCTGTGTTATGTATGTGTTGGAGACTAGAAGTTCTCGTAACCCGCCTACGCAGCGGTGGTATATCGTGTGTATCGGCACGGTGTAGCGGTTATCGGAAATTGGAAGCTCTAGTGGCTATCTTGTTACTTGATATGATGAATTTGAATAATGATATACGATTGCTGACTGGTTGTCATAAGCCAGGTTGTCCAGACTAATGTGATATGGACTATGTCAGAAACATGTCGCAAACTGCATGGCAGAGCGCATCAGATCATGCTCCAGCAGGGTGGATGTACCCTAGAGCCAGCGGACGGTTGGTAGGTATTGCTTTGCCAGTTGGGCCTTCGTGGCGGATGTCAGTGTAGAGGTATCTACCATTGATTCAGTTCCGGTATTGAGGAACTTTGTCGGATGAGTTTCATGTGACCGAGCTCGAGGCTATATATACATGTTTGTTGCAATGAGCAACTTGAGTCGATGTGCATTCCCTTTTTCTAGATTTATGCGTGGATCGGGTGGCACGCCGCCACATGTATAGTATCTGGATCGGGTGGCACGCCGCCACATGTATGGTATCTGGATCGGGTGGCACGCCGCCACAGGTATGCTATTGGAACGGGTTGCGCGCCGCAACAGCGTGATGTGGGAAATATAGCTTCCTATATGTACCTTGTACACAATACTTCCTCTCTTCTGAGGAATAGTCCGTATTGGGTATCGCTCGGGGAATAGCACATCGGTTGTGTCCATTCAGGATTTGATAGCATATACTAAATGTATCACCGCGTGTGATTGATTGCTTGATTTCAGACCTAAATATGTGTATGGATGGCCGTTTTGAGCATTGCGACTTGAGGTGCTCCATGAGTAATAGTGTTTGGATAGAATCATGAGTTGTGGCAAGGCCACGTGATGTTATGACCTTTCGAGGAGGATTCAGGTACTCTAATTCTATGATGTGAGACGAGAATCTCAGTTATGTGTTGTGATGGTATTGAGGAATTTGAATTATAGCTCTTTTGTGTGAGTCGGTTGTCATGATTCGAGTGTGTTCGGATCGTTCTTATTGGAGCCTGTGTTGTTCTCGTTGTGTCATAGGCCGATGCTGAGGTGTCATGTCACCAGTGTGGTGTGTTATAACCGAAATGATCATTCGAGTCATTAATGAGAGCGAGCATATATGATTTCAGCTCGTTAGAAAGGTAATATCGAGGTTTGGTTCCGAAACTTATTGTGGTATCAGTTTTAAAAGGGAAATAGATTCACGAATGGTTGACCCGAGAGATGGGTTCGGTATATCGCGTGCTTCAGTTGCCGTGGGCAGGATATGAAGGTGTTGGAATAAGACTCTATCTAATGAGAAAGGTTCTTTCTGCTAGTATTTGGTTATTGTTGCCAGTTGTCGTGATTAGAGACTTTCGTATCGAGTGATCGGGTTGTTTGATACATCATGTGATCTCACCCGGAGTGGTGAGTTGGCTATTACAGTTGGATCGTGTGTACTCTGAGTATAGATGTGGGATTCGGACTGGTATATGATTTCGGAAAGTGCAATGTGGTTTATGGTTCAGTTAGACTGTGGAAATTCAGCTATACTATGTTATCGGACTTATGAAAGATAGGGTGAAGTGGTATCGCCCCGAATATATGCTTGGTAAGGTCATTCGGTTATTGGGTCACTTCCAGTAGACCTCTTGGTCCGCTCGAGGACGAGCGTTTGCTTAAGTTGGGGAGAATGTGATGACCCGGCCCGTCATCATGTGAGTTATCACCCCGTTACCCCCGTTATATGCTTGTTGATGTTGTAATATGCATGTTGGGTGAGTTTGAGTCAATCCGGGTTGAGTTTGATTGAAATTGAGATAGAAAGTCTCTTAGAAGAAGGAATAGTTGGGAAAAGTCAACTGGACGTTGACTATTTAGTTAGAGGGCTCGGAATCGGATTCCGATGATTCGGTTAGTTCCGGGAGGTGATTTGTGACTTAGGGGAACAATCGGAATTGAATTTGGAGGTCCGGTGTAGAAATAGACTTGAATTGGCTAAGGTTAAATTTTGGCGAAATCCGGACGGTAGGTGAGATTTTGATCCGGGAGTCGGAATGGAATTCCGACAGTTGCAGTAGCTCCGTTAGGTGATTTTAGATGTGCCTGCAAAATTTCAGGTCATTCGGAGGTCGTTTGGTCGGGTTTTTGATCGAATAAGAATTTTGAAAGTTATAGTTAAACTTAAGCTTGAATTTGCTGAAAACGGACGATTTTGATGTTAACTATAGTGATTTAATGATTCGAGCAAGTTGGAATGAGGTAATAGATCATATCTGTATATTTGGTTGAGGTCTCGGGGGTCTCGGGTGTGTTTCGGATGTCCAACGGGTCATTTTTGGAAGATTTTTGGAGTTTTGAGCGTAAATGTAATGATCCAAAGGTCTATTTTTAGTTCTAGAGATCCAAATTTAACTTCGAGACTTCGAGAATTTAAATCATGAATTATAGGACTGATCTGGAAATTTTGGTTTAATTTCATCAAGTCGCGATTGGGTTTTTGACGCGATATGTGAGTTAATTGTTTAACGAGCGAAATTGGTATTGAACTAAGCAAATGAGCTCCAAATTCAGTTTTGTTTGAACCACTAGATCCGTATCAAAATTACGGAGCCATAGGAAAAAGAATCGTCTAATTTCGAGTTCGTATGATGGAGTTAGAGCCATTTTAGTAAAACATGATTGTGCTGCAATTTAGATAAAAAGCTGCTGCAATGAACAGTACCCGTGAATAGTACCCCGTGAACAGTACCTTGTGAACAGTAACACGGGTGAACAGTATTTTGTTAAAAATTCTGGACAAAAGGCTTTTAATTGCATTTCATCCGCGACTCATTAATTGAAAACCTCCATTGTTGAGTCTTGGAGAGCAAAAGTGAAGGGAAATTGCTGGGATTTCACCGGGTTATCATCGAAGGTAAGTTTTATGGTTCAAATATGTGTTTTTATCTTAGAATCCTTCTCTATTTCACTGAAATTGGAAGAATTAATGGGGGATTTTAGCCCTAGGCCTAAATTATGGAAAATCAATGATTTGAATGGGCAAACGGAGTCCGATTTTGGTAAATTTTATATGCATAGACTCGTGTTGAGACAAGGATTCCGAATATGTGACTTTTGTAATTTTTTTAGAAGCGTACCAAAAGTTGGGTTTTGACAACTTTGTGGGTTTTGATGCAATTTGAATTATTTCAAATGGGTTACGTGAATTTAGCATATATTGATATATTATCATTGATTTTTAGCAGATTTAGCAACCGAGGAGATTGATTTGGGAGGCAAGCACAAGGCGGACCGAGGCTTCTACCGGTTCGAGGTGAGTGGTAGTAGTAAATAATATACTGAGGGTTTGAAACCCCGTACTTGCACTTTACAGTGCTATGTAGAGATGAGGCACGCGTCATGTGACGAGCGTGGTGGCAATGGGATTTGGGGATTGGACTTGGTCCTTCCCGACTAATAGTATATTGTGTATTATGACTGATAATGAGATTATAAATGTGTAGTTGGGCTAATAGCCATGTTTGGGGCCTTGTGCCGATCTGTAGAGCATTAGGAAACCTATAGAGCTAGGTGACCCTTATATCGTGTTGGAAACATACACTCAGCCGTAGCTCTAGCTGTATAGCATAATATGAGCCTATACTAGATGTGTACATTGAGAGAGATTATCTAAGGTGGAATTCCCTGTTCTAGTTGAGTGGGCCTGAAAGGCCAAGTCTATACCGATTGAGATGAGATAGGGTCGAGGACCCACTATGAGATGTTATATTGGGCATGAAAGGCCAAGTCTATATTAACTGAGACAGGGTCAAGGACCCATTGTGATATATTATATTGGGCCTGAGAGGCCAAGTACATACTGACTGGGATAGGGTCGAGGACCCATTATGAGGTATTATGTATATAGTATATGTATTGGATCAGACTGCACGTCGCAGTAATGTATATGTGGATTGGACTACACGCCGCAGTGATATACATGTGGAACGGACTGCACGCCGCAGTATTATTGCGCTTGGGCTGTAGGAGCCCCTTCGGAGTCCGAGTCCGCACACATTCTCAGTGAGCGCTGGTGTATATCATGGGATCGGGCTGCACGCCGCAGCAAGTATAGAGATATATACATATATATATTGGATCGGACTGCACGCCGCAGTAATATTTGTGTGGATCGTGCTGCACGCCGCAGTATTATAGTGCTTGGGCCTAGGGAGCCCCTCCGAAGTCTGTATACACCCCCAGTGAGCGCCGTCGACGTTAAATGGAGCGGGCTGCGCGCCGCAGCGGTATATGTATTGGAGCGGGCTGCGCGCCGCAGCGGTATATGTATTGGAGCGGGCTGCGCGCCGCAGCATTATACTTATTCATATTCATATATATACTAAAATATTTATATGTTATAGACAGATGTATATGTCTCAATATATTGTGATGGTTGTATACCGTAGTAGTACGAGCGAGGATGTGGTCAGTGTGGGACCTAGATGAGATAGATGTGGACTGGAGATCGGGGTACTCATTATAGTGATGACTAACCTGTGGGGGTTGCCTTAGAACTGTTTAGTGATAGTACAGGAGTTCTTATTTTCAGTTATTGTTTATTATTGTTACTCACTGAGTTGAAATATACTCATCCCACTCCCTTGCACTTTTTGTGCAGATATACAGGTTCAGGAGGGCAGTTGAGCTATCGCAACTGCTTTATTATCCCCATTCCGTGGAGACTTCGAGGTAGCTGCCAACGTCCGCAGTACCTGACCTCTTTCTTTTTATCATTTTGTTGTCTCCATTCTGGTTAGACTTGATTTTTTAGTAGATCTCATTTGTAGAGGCTCAGACTTGTGACACCACGATTTGGTTGGGACTGTGTTCTTGTATTTCGGTTCTACACTTCTTGATTTGTTATGAAAACAGGCTAATCACGCCGATTAATCAGTATTAATTATACTTGGCTGGTTTAATTGGATAAGGTGGGGACTATGGCTTAGTCCGACCTGTTGATACTGTGTTATTATGTTGGCAATTCTTGAGCCGTCGAACCTCCTTCTCGAATGGTTTCATATTATATTGTGATATTGGCTACTCCTGAGCCGTTGAACCTCATTCTCGGATGGTTGAGTATACTTATGGGCTATGAGCCAGTTAGTGGATCCTACGAGGATCGTTATCATTGTCTTGTGATATTGACATGCTAGTTTTACTACCAGTCCGTAGCTATTACTGTTATCATGATATTTCCAATCTCTGGAACTTGACATTTACTGTTTTCAACTACAAAATGGTAAAAGAGTTTTCAAAACTACTTTTGAGCCTGCGAGGCTGCATTTGCATATTAGCTGACTGGTAGTGGATCGGGCTGCACACCGTAGCGTATATTCATAATATTGTGCTTGGGCTGTAGGAGCCCCTCCGGAGTCTGAACCCCCACAGTGAGCACGGGTACCCAAATTGGATCGGGCTACGTGCCGTAGTGGTCATTTCATGCATTGCATTGCATTTAGCTACATCTGCTAGCTGTTATACTATGTTGTTGATATTTTGTTGGTTCTCTACTATTGATATTGAACTGTTACAGGGTATTGGTTACAGCTTTACATAGTGTTTTATGGTGGATTTCTTATCTGCGGTGTCTTACCCCTGTTTATTACCACTGAGTCTGGCAGTACTCATTTTACTCCCTGCACATTGTGTGCAGATACATGTACCTCTCATCAGACCTAACCCGGTAGCCGCTCAGAGGCATTGTGCGGGATAGTCGAGGTAGCTGCAGCGTCCACATGACCTGACTCCCCTTCTAGTTGTCTTTTCATTTCATGTTGTCATTTCTTTTCGCACTGAGTTTTATTGTAAACTCTATTTCACTTATGTTCTTTTAGAGGCTCTTGACTCTTGACCCCTCGATCTTTGGGGAGTTGTACTGTGTTGGGACTTTGTTCCCAGTTTCGATATTTCTATCACTGTTGTTTTATAAATTATTATGCTTAAATCGGATAAGGCGAGCTCCTAGCTTCGTGATTGTTGTTGATTGGTCAGGCTGGCCTAGCAGTGTGCTGGGCGCCATCACGACAGGGTTTGGGGCCGTGACAAGTTGGTACCAGAGCCTAGGTTTACTAGGCTTCATGAGTCTTGAGCCGGTTGGTAGAGTCTTGTGGATCGGTACGGGGACGCCTGTACTTATCCTCGGGAGGCTGCAAAACCTTTAGGAAACACTTCACTTTTCTTAAACTCTGTCATGCGATCTTGTTGTTCTGAGAACTGAACTTCTATATTCTATTCTCTCGAGTTGTACTGTGTTGGGACTTGGTTCCCTGTTTCGATATTTCAATCACTGTTGTTTTATAAATTGTTATGCTTAAATGGGATAAGGCGAGCTCCTAGCTTTGTGATTGTTGTTGATTGGTCAGGCTGGCCTAGCAGTGTGCTGGGCGCCATCACAACCGGGTTTGGGGTCGTGACATAAATATATTTTATGCTATATATCATTTCAGGCTTTAGCAATGCATATTTATAAAATATGGCATGAAACGAGGTTTTAATTAATAAAAGTTTGCACTTACAAATATTTGTTTAATTAGGATATTTTTTTTGTATATTTAGAGGTAAATAAAATAATATATATAGTCATTTTAGATTCATTTATTTTTAACGAAATAAGACAAGTTTCAATATAAAATTAGGGGATATTCCTAGATATACATGCGTTAAAAATGCTTAGATTTCGGGATATGTCGTGTAGCGAATTTCACGGCATTCCCAAAATAATAAAGCGCCAACATCTTTAGGTACGTACTTAATAAAAATACCTTCCTAAACTCGGGTACACATTTATGTGACCCCAATCCAAATCCCAATGAAGTCGGAATATATCAAAATTGCAGACACATTTATGTGATAAAATTCGAGATATATTCTCACGACATTATAATTTTCTTCTAAACGATAAAAATGGTTCGGAGTGGTAATCTGCATATTAGTTCATATTTGTTAAAAATCAGACATTCAAGCGAAATATAACAGTTAAGCGACCGTGCTAGAACCACAGAACTCGGGAATGCCTAACACCTTCTCCTGGGTTAACAGAATTCCTTATCCGGATTTCTGGTACTCAGACTATTTAACAGAGTCAATCTTTTCCTCGATTCGGGATTCAAACCGGTGACTTGGGACACCATAAATCTCCCAAGTGGCAACTCTGAATTAATAAATAAATCTTGTGAATGCGCCCTCGCGGCTTGCGCCAAAAGGAGGTGTGACAGCTTTACCTCATTTTTGAACATTTTCTTCATTATGAGAATGGGTTGAGTTAGTTGACAATGTTGAACAATAATTCATAACATTGTTTGATCTCTTTAAACCTAACTCTTGGATCTCCAGACTGCTAGGTAGAGTTACCGCCATGATGACTTGTCCTAGGCATTTAACCCCATTCCCTTTGATGATCTTTCAACTTTCTCTCTAGATAGACCTTTTGTAAGTGAATCTGACACGTTATCTTTTGACTTTACCTACTCAATTATAATAACACCACTAGAGAGTAGTTGTCTAACGGTATTGTGTCTCCACCGGATATGAAAAGATTTTCCGTTATACATAACGCTCCATGCCTTACCTATTGTCGCTTGACTATAATAATGTATACATATAGGTGCCAAAGGTTTGTGCCAAAATGGAATATCTTCCAAGAAATTCCAGAGCCATTCAGCTTTCTCACCGGCCTTAGCTAAAGCTATGAATTTAGATTACATTGTAGAAAGGGCGATGCACGTTTGTTTGGATAATTTCCAAGACACTACTCCAACCCAATTGTGAAAACATATCCACTCATGGATTTAATTTCAGATGACCCGGTGATCCAATTTGCATCACTATATCCCTCGATCACGAAAGGATATTTGTTATAATGCAAAACATAAATTTGGGTATGTATTGGATATCCCAAAACTCGTTCCATTACCATCCAATGTATTTGATTGGGATTACTTGTAAACCAATTCAGTTCGCTAATAGCACATGCTATATCTGATCGCGTATAATTCATGATATACATCAAATTTCCCAATACTCTTGCATAGTCTAGTTGTGAGTGACTTTTACCTTCATTCTTTGGAAGTGTATAACTCACGTCAATTGGAGTCTTAGCAATTTTGCAATCCAAATACTTGAACTTGTCAAGTACATTTTCAATGTAGTGAGACTGTGATAATGCTAGACCTTATGAAGTCTTGCGAATTTGATTCATAAGATCACACCAACAACTCCTAAGTCTTTCATGTCGAATTTACTAGCCAACATATTCTTTGAAGCATTTATATCTGCCATATTTTTGCTTATTATCAACATATAAACAAACAATTACTTCATGACCTAGAGTATTTTTAATGTAAACACAATTATCACACTCGTTGATTTTTAATAAATTCCTAACATTGTTTGGTCAAATTTTGCATGCCATTATTTGGGTGCTTGTTTAAGTTCATTGTGAGCACGTGATTTTTTTCCACGCTTAAACTACTCCAAAAAATTCTTTAGAATTAGGATTTTTTTTTATTATTTAAATTTTTAGGAATTAAATTGCATATTTCTGTGTCTTGTTTGCATTTTTGTGTGCATTTTACTTGATATAATTCCAAAAATATAAAATAGTGTGCACTTTAATATTACAAAAATAATGAAAATAACAAAAATGGTTCTTTGCATTTTTCACTTTTAATTTTTAGAATTTGTCTTAAGTTTTCCTTTCAATTAGAAATTAGTTAATTTTAGAATTTTAATTAGTTAATTTTAGAATCAATTTGGGTCTTTTATTTTTTATCTTACATTTAATAAAATCATAAAATTCAAAAAAAAATGAGAATACAAAAGAAAAGAAGGAAAATAAACAATGAAATAAAGAGGGTCAAATAGGCTGGCCATGTTTGGGCTATTTTCATGAAAAATCCCAGCCCAAAACCCCCAAACTCGGACAAACTGACCAGGCCCAATCTTGAAAATACCCGGTCCAGATCCTTACCCCCCTAATCGACGTCGTTTGTTTAAATTTTGATTTGGACCGTCCATTGCTCATCATCCAATGGTCCTCATTCATTCAAGATTTTTTAATAAAAATGTCCAAAAAATACTTCATTAACCATAGAGATACTTCATCTTCCTCGTACCCCTCTATGCTCCTACACGCTCCACCATCTTCCGCTGCCGGCAATCGCCTCACGGTGATGGCCGACCTCCGTTCCCGTCCAAATTAGCACCCTTGAATCTTATCCTCCTCCTCTTTCCATATCCAGCTTTAACTTCCCTCAAATCCTCTCCAAAAGATTCAAATTTCAAATCAAAATTTTGGCCAAAATGCAAAGTCATCCAAACCCCACCAACTTTACACCCTATACTCCCCTGACCTTCCCCATCCCCAATCCCTAACTGAAACGCTTCAAACATCACTGATTCTATTCGAATTTCAGATCAAAAGGGACCCCCAAAACCTAAATTTTAAAAACTTTGAAGACTCGTCGAATTTTGGACTGTAATAGTCCTTAATCTTGTGTTTCTCATGGAAACACACGATTAAGGACAAATTTCAGTCCGGATTTTGCAAGGGTTATTCAAAACCAGCAAGAGTTCTAAATTCTTTGATTGTTTTTTTAATTCTGTTTAGTCCTAATTTGATTTTTCTTATTTTTGGGTTTTTGTTGGATTAATTTTGACTTTTCTTAGTGTTTGATTTTCTTTTAATTGTCATAATTTGTCCGTTTTGTTAATCTAGTTGAGATTTAAATTTCAAAAAAAAAGAGGTTAAGGTCAATCATGTTCTAAGTTTTAGTTCGAATTCCCATAGTTGTTTTCTTAATTTTTCTGGTTTCTTAGTATAATTAGTAAATGTTTCCTTTAGCTTAATTCCGACTCTGTTAGTTGTTGATTGATTTTATGAGCTCCTTAAATTTATTAAATTTGTTTCAGCATGATTAGTTGATCATGTTTGATTTTCTACAATTCTTTTATTCCAGCTTAATTTTGATAAATTAGTATTGATTAGTTCAATTGTTAAGTTATGAAGATTGGATATAGCTGAATAACTTAGTTTAAGTAACATTAGTTGGATCTTAAGTAAGGTAAAGGGGTTTCATTGGTTTAATAATTTCAGGGTTATTTAAGGGTAGTTTGGGCATCTAAAATGGGTTAGTTTGTTAAGACTTAGTAATTTTATAATAAAAGTGAGGGTATTATAGGTATTGCATAGGTAGAAAACAAAGTTAGAATATCCTAGGTCTTTCTAGAAGGGGTCTTAGTGTAAGTTTCTGCATTCTTAATGTAGTAACTTGGGTAACAAGCCACAAATTTAGGGATTAATGACTAAATTCTGAAATAAAAAAAGGAGAAAATGAGTGAAAACCTCTAGAACATTCCTTCCCCTTCCTTTCCTATAAAAAGTAGGCCTAATGCCTTCATTTACAAGTTTCATAGATCTGAAAAAATTCCCCAAGTTTGGAGCTCCAAAAATTCACCCCTAAAGTGTTCTCCAAGTCCGATAGATCTGAAGTTTGAAATTAAAAAATAAAAATTCAAAAAAACCAAAAAGCTGTAGAAAACTCAAAAAAAAACTATTCCGTTAAAATTTCGTTGTTCTCGCTCGTTTGAATCCAAAATAGCATATTTGTTCTTATTTGTTCAGTGTTTGAAGTTTAGAAGATCTTTATTTCCTTCGAGTTGAATTTGGTTTGATTCGAGTTGGTTGATTAGTATTTGTTTGAAGTGTTTATTGTTGGGTTGATTTTTGGGCTTGTGGTGTCATTTTGGGTCTTAAATTGCCTTTGTTTTCAATAATAAATCCTTCTGTTACCTACAATTCGATCTCTGCTCATTTCAGTCTAACTTGCTGCTACTGTTACGTTTGTTGTTGCTGACCTCTCTCTCTCTTCTCTCTTGTTATTTCATACTTCAGGTACACATCTCAAAACTACTTTGATGTAGCTGTTTAAACAGAAGTGAGATCAGCATGTTTATATTCTCTGCTTCACGATATGTGTTGTATGTTGATAGTTAGATATATGTTAATTAGTGTGTACGTTGTCTGATGTAATATAGTTTGATTTGTAATAACCTAGACTTTGAACGATATTGGACTGTTAACTTTGAATTTATTCATTCTGGAGTAGTATCCTCAGTGTACTGTAGTTTGATTTCTTATGATAATTGTTTGCTAAAACTGAAAACTGGTTGTAAACATCAGCAAATAGGCTCTTATTCATGTTTGGTCCAAGCCTGATAAGAATTCCTCAGTAATTTAGTTAAGCTTTAAGGCCTCAATATAGTTGTTAATTGTTCCGGCCTCAATATAGTTGCTAATGACCAGTAGCTTAGTAAAATTAGCAGGTCTATCATCAAATGGAAGTTCATTTTAGTTTAGTAGGATCAATAACATAGATTGGACTGATAAAATTGGATTGCTCTTATAATCATCGTTAGCTCTGATACTTAACAACATCATCATACTTGGTTAACGGTTGTCATTTGAAGCATCGTAATTGAATTGGAGATTGTAATTCGGTCATATTCAGCAGTCCAATAAGTTTCATTCTAACATCAGTAATTACTTCTTTTCATAATCTTGTTTATTTTGGATATCAATAGGTCTTTGAGTTTAACTTGTCACAAAGCCAGTTGTTTAATGAATAAATCAGAGTGCATTGATCCAAATGCTTGTGGGCTCATCCCACGCCTGAACTGTCCAGCCCTTTTATGAATAAATCTGGGCCTAGTGTCATAATAAGAAGCCAAAGCTGGGCAAGTTTTAACATAAGCTGTATTTTCCTTCTTCCTGGGCCAATCTTCCAAGACCTAAAACCGCTGAAAGCTAAAAATCCATTAAAATTACATTAGGAATATGGGGGATTAATTTGCAATATAAATTTAGGTTTTCGAGTTAGGTAGCGGGTTCAAATTAAGAGGGTCCTCCCTTTTGTTTAAATTCGGACTTGAACTCGAGGCTTGAATTTAAAAATGCAAATTAATTAGGCCCTTTTCGAGAGAAAAAATAAATAGAAAAATCATAGTTTGCTTTAGTTGGCCTTTAAATAAGAAAATGAGATGATCCTCGCCAAACAAAAATGTATAAATTGCAGGGCCCTCATTAAATACTTATATAAAATTACTTAGAATTCAGGATGGGTCGTTTAGCGAATTTACAGCCTTCCTCAAAGATAATAACACGCTAGTCACTTTTAGGAGCATTTTACCTTCCTAAATACGGGTGTGCATTTCATGCAACCCAAATCCAAATCCCAAAACATCGAATAAGAATATGTCGAGGATCCGGGTGAATTTCATGTAGCGTGATCCAAAAAAATATTTTTAAATGATGTTCACTTTCTTTAAAAATTAACTAAAAAGTGGTAAGTAATATTAAACTTTTACTATAGGTTGGATCACGTATAAAAATAAGATTTTAGCCATTTATAACAATTTAAGTGACCGTGCTAGAACTACGAGATCCGGGGGTGTCTAATACCTTCCCTCAGGTCAACAAAATTTCTTATTCAATATTTCTAGTTCGCAGACACCAATTGGGAAGTCGACAATTTTCCTCGATTTGGGATTTAAGTTAAATCGGTGACTTAGAATACCAAAAGCCAATCCTATCCCACGTGGTAACTCTAAAAATAAATAAACAATCTCATTTCGAATAATGTCTCTTAAATTGGAAAAACTCCCTTATGCATTTATCCTTCAGGGTATGTGTATAAAAAAGGAGGTGTGACAGCTCTGGCGACTCTGCTGGGGACACGAACCCAGAATTTCGATTCAGGGTTCAAGATTTGGAGCTTAGTATTATTGTTATATTTGGCTTTATCTAATTTTTCTACATGTTCCATGCTATATGTGCTAAATGTTTTACCGCTTTGATATTTGTTGAACTGTATATACAAACTGTCGCAAATCCCTTCCTCTTTTTGAGTCTTCTACATCATTGAGAAGGGTGCACTTCATGTAGCTTCTCTTCTGTTTAGAGTCTTTCCCAATTTAGAATGAGTTTTGATTAGTTACTAAGCCCTCGGAGCTTCTGTATCTCTGGTACGCTGCCTCCCCCTTGGCTCGAGTTGTCCGCTTGGGTAACCCAGGTCTAGAACAATAAACATAGGGTTTGAACAAAAACTCATGCCGGATCCCTAGTAGGATGTTTGTTTGCATCATGTGCATTTGACTCAGGGGACTCAACACAGGGGTTGGGTCCGTCTAGGACAGGTGACCTGAAATGAATTGACCATCCTGATGCATCTTATGTGCTAATTGTGCATTTATTTGCTTGACTTTGCATATTGACCGGCTTGTATAAATGAGTGAAAATTGAGAAAATAAGTAGTGTTAGGACTTAGTGAGGGTGACCATTTGTTTTGAAAAAAAACCCAATAACCTAATAGTACCGAAATGCTGCTGGATTTTTGAAAAATAACATTAAAAAAAGAGAAAGAATATTGGAAAAATAGAAAGAAAATTGTTTTTCAAAATAGTTTTGATTTTGGCAAGTCCGCCCGAACTACGCTGCTTTAATTCTCACAGTGTGTGAAATACGTAGGCAACCCTAATCGGGTCCAACCTACTTTTTTTGCAAAAAATAGCCCAAAAATATCAAAATTTTAATTTTTGTCATAAGTAAGTCAGGTGATACCATTCTTGTGTAAAATAAGCCAAATGTCCCAAAAGGACGCCAGAAGGTCATTTTTTGCAAGAACAGCCATCCTGAGTCATTTTAAATGGTTTGCAGAAACAACCTTAAAATCTTTATCCCAGAAATGCTGAAAAGCCATATTTGCAAAACCAAGTCCTTGTTTTCTAAATAACAATTTTTTTCAAAACTAGCCATTTTGTCAAAATATAATCATTAAAATCCCCTTTTAAATAAATGTTCAGGATGACTTCAAGTTACATCGAAACCTACTCAGTCCTGAGCGAGATCCCCTTGAAACTCCATATGTGGTGGCATGATTTGGGAAAAGGAAGCAGAGATACTGCGGTCAAAATTTTGGGCAGTCTAGTTGATTTATTGAACATCAAACCGAGGAAAGATATTATTGAGGCATTAATACCCTTTTGGGACCCGAGCCGTAATGTATTTCGATTTTCCGTTTTTGAACTCACACCTACATTAGAAGAGATTACGGAATATGTGGGTCTCAACGGGAACCTCCGAGGTAGATACGCATTGGCCCCACAATCCGTAGCCCTTCATAGGTTCTTGGATTTGTTGAACATCAACCGGGATATTCAAGACCTGCATCTAGAATAGGGGTGTTGTACATTGCATTTCTTATATCACCGGTATGGTAACCCAAAAGGTTTCGAGGAACCCAACACCTGCTTGACACATGTCAGGAATAAAGACAAAAGAGAAGCCCGATGGGGATTAGCCTTCATGGTAGACTTTCTGGGAGTTGTGGTTTGTCCAAGAAAAGATGATCACATAGACCTCAGCCTTGTAGGGATGCGAGATGTTGCCATGAAAAAACCTACTAGCACAGTGGTTCCCCTGATTATAATAGAATTGTACTGAGCTTTGACCAAATGTTGGGAAGGGGTGAAATTCTTTCAAGGTTGCATTTGCTCTTACAGTTGTGGATACAGGAACACCACTATCACCGTACAGGCTATATGAACTATGATTTAACCGGGTTGAGTTGTATTGCAGAATTCAGGACCCGGATGATAGGTATTGAGTTCCCTGAGGGTACTGAGGCCTGGTCATCATGCTTAAGATCCCTAACTGTAGATAAAGTTGAGTGGGCTTATGGGTGGCTTCCTGCTTCTGAAGCTGTATACACATCAATAGAGGTCCCTCATATTCTTTTAATGGGTATTTGAAGCATACAACCTTATGCTCCTTACCGAGTTTTGCGACAACTTGGAAGATTCCAGATAGTGCATAACGATGAAGGACTGAGTGGCCAAGTCATTGAGTTAGGCCCGAAGGCTGCATTTCCTGAAAGCAGAATCCGAAAGATATGGAATAAGTGTCGGTTCCTCAAGCCTAAAACCATAGTACATGACCAAGCTAGAGGCGAGGTAGATCCCAAATATTCGACGTGGTTTGGCAAAAGGTTTCAAATCCCTGAGAGACCCGCTAAAAGGCAACACATGCAACAATTCACCGATGGGGTCCAGGTGCAATGGGATTGGCAAGCCAAGGAAAGGGAGTACTAAGCTAGAATAGGACAATAAGATCAACAGGTTCGAGATCTCCAATTCGATAAGAGTGTATGGGCTGCAGCCGATGAAGGAGATAAAAAGAAGTTAGCTCAGGAGAATGAAGCACTCAAAGCCCAAATTAAGCAAATTAAAATAGATGCCAAGAACCAAGAAACAAGTCTATCTGATGAAAGGTTGATTAAGAGGTTAAGGAAACAAGTATTGGACTGCCAGGAAGAATTAGAAAAATTTGAGGCAAACATGGGAAGACTTCGGGCACAGTGGGCTAAGAAGACTGAAGAAAGATCCCAATTTGTGCAACAAATGAAGAGAAACTACAATACTCTGGAAGGATAGGCAGCCCGGCGAGACAAAGAATTTCAAGCCGAGAAGGACCAGTGCTATGGTTTAATTGCCGAGATGGAGAAGGATATAAAATATCTACAAGACCATCATTTTCAGGACTCTCAGTTGCTAGAGGCTCGTACCCAACAAATAAGTCGATACCTCCAGGAAAAGGGACGAGTCAGGGAAAAGATTCGAAGCATTGCAAACTATATTGTCATGAAGTGTCAGGCCGGTGAACGGATGGGTCATGCCACCTACTTTGCCTCAGTGATGATATTTGTTTGCCAGGTCATGAATGATTTAGATCAGTTGCAAAGGGATCTTACACGCAGGCCCGCGACAATGCCGAGTGATGCCCCACGGGCCCCAAGATTTAAAGCTTTGATGTATTCTTTTAATTGAGTCTATATTTTGCTTTTGAATATGTTTTGTAATTTCCTTTGTTCAAGAAAAGAAAAACAAAAAAAATAGTATAGTAGCTCTTGTAATCGCAGTTGTTATTAATGAACTTAAAAATTCCCAAAAATTATTTTCTTATTTTTGCATTTATTTGCAAGAACTACGCTTGCTCTAATTCATGCGGGGCCATGATACCTAGGCAATCTACATAAGATTCGACCGTAATTCTAAGAACAAGAGAAAAATAGAAATATGGAGGCAATACATGAAAGGAAAAACAAGAGAGAAAATAAACACAAAGAAAGAAAATAAGGCATTGAGCAAAAAACCATAGCCAAAGAAAAGCAAGAAATAAAAAAGGGAGAAGCGAGACAAGAAAATGAGATAAAACAAAACAAAAAGAGAAAGAAAGGCGAAAGGAACAAGAGGAAATCCGGCATGACGCATGCAATCGTGGGAAACATGTAGATATTCATTTAACTGTATAGGTGCATCACACTCCAATATGCGGTTACCTATATTATTTATTTTAAACTAACCGTTCTTGCTGTCAACTCTAACTGAGCTTTTAGAAATAGTGGTTGGTTTGTGGTAAGCTGGCCTCACATCGATATTTCACAAGATCAAAAGAAAGTACAGAAATGTCGTCTGAAATGACTCTGCCTGCAATCCCCATACCCGAAGACAACCCCATCTTGGGGGTCCCGGATCTGCATCCCTTACAGCTGAAGAAAATCAGATATTGCACATGCGATTGATGGAAATGTGGGATGCTTGGAACAATGGAAAGTAACCTCCAAGCACTATCCCTGGGTTCTCGGAGTTATTCCCTACATCTGGAGGTATTACTACTGTCCCCATCAGTCACCCAACATTCCTCTAGGGAAACCTACTATAACTGCTAATTTCTTCAGAACGCCCTCTGAGGTTCGTCCCCAGATGTTCCCGTCTAGAATGGCTCCCAACATATTCACTGCTCCACCATCCTCCGCAACCACACAATTATCACTACCGAAACATGATTTTGACCCCAGAATCCCATCTTTCAGGCTGACCTTCCTCATTATCCTCAATACACATACTCTCATCCACCATACGAGCTTACACAGGGGCAAGACAAAACCCCCATGGCCCCAGAGCAAGACAAGATGGCAAAGTGAATGAGAAGCATCGAGCAAAGCTTTAAAATATGCAAGGCTTGAGCGGGAAGAAGAGCGTATCCTATACCGACCTGTGTATGTTCCCGTATGTACACTTGCTGTTAGAGTTTAAAACACCAAAAATTGAAAAGTACGATGGGCACGACGACCCCATTGCACACCTAAAGAAGTATTGCAATCAGTTACGGGGGGTCGGGGGCAAAGAATAATTGTTGATGGCATATTTCAGGGAAAGCTTAACCGAAATTGCATCAGAGTGGTATATGGATCAAGATGTCTCATGTTGGCATATATGGGATGATCTTGCCAGAGACTTTGTTTGACAATTCCAGTACAACATAGACATTGTGCCAGACAAGAACTCCTTGGTGAATCTAAAGAAAAGCCCTCAAAACGTTTTTGCGAGTATGCATTTAAGTGGCACGAACAGGCGTCAAGAGTGAAGCCTCCAATGGATGAGGTAGAGATGGTCACTGTTTTCTTTCAAGCCCAGGAAGCAGACTATTTTTAGAATTCGATGTCATACATGGGCAAGCCTTTCGCAGAGGCAATAAAAATTGGAGAAATGGTAGAAAATGGGCTAAAATGGGTAGAATCTTGAGCCAGTAGGCCATAAGATCAACCTCCCAAGCCATCCAATGCGGGTCTGGAGGAATGGCCAAAGGCAAAAAGAAAGAAGAAATAGTTATGGCAGAATCGGGAGAAAGAAGGTACCAGGCTCCTTGACCGGTGTTCTTTGAGACAACCCATCAACACTACTATCCTCACACTGATATGGCTTATGCTCCTCCACCTTATGCGGTCATGAATGCTCAACCCTTCGGCCGACCGCAACTACAAGCTAACCAAAATCCACCTCCATTCCAAAGAAACCTGCCTCCTTACCAAAACAAATATAATCGCCGACCACCACAAAATAACTTTCGCCCTCGCGAACCACCTATACGACCAAATTTTACACCAATTGGTGAGCCTTACTCCAGTCTGTTCCCAAAGCTTGTCCAGATGAACCTGCTGCAACCTATCCCCAACATAGGCAGAACCCGAAATCACCAGCGTATCAACAGGGTGTCCGTTGTGCCTATCACTCAGGAACTGAAGGGCATAGTACTGACAACTGCTGGACATTAAAGAAAGTTGTGGAAGATTTGATCCAACAAGGGCAAATAGTGTTGAGGGATGAAGAAGCCCTGAATGTTACCAACAATTTGTTACCCGCTCACAACAACGGGCAGGTAATCAGTATTATTTGTGAAGACCGTGAATTCGATCTAGCAGTAAAAACCATAATTGCTATTGCCGATGCAGAAAAGAAACCCAAGGCACCCTCGAAGCAGAAAAAAGGGGAGAAGAAGAATAAAATTGTCAAAACTGAGCCTGAGAAGAAAACTGAGACAAAATCAGAGCTAATGCCTTCTAAACACGGGGTTCTTTATGTTCCGCGAGGTTACCAAGAGAAACCACTAGTTGTGAATGCTCCGAGGAAGTTTGAGGTGAAGAAAGGGACACAAATGTATGTGCCGAAAGGGGCCTATGTGGTGAGAAAGACAATTAAACTGCCTCGGCTGAGTGAGCTAGTGGTTATTGGATGCGTACCACAGAAGCAAATGACCGACCCATCTGCAGTGCCATGGAACTACCAGCAAGCAGTGGTTACATACAAAGGCAAGGACATTTTGGAAGAACTTCTAGGAACAGTACCTGTTGAAAGATATCCAAATGTAGAGGAGGTAAAAAATACCACACGGAAGCGCTTTCCATCTAAGAAACTGGTGAGCGTTGAAGAAGCAGAGTGATGCGTAACCCAAAGATCAAAAGATATATGACATAAATATGAAAGTGACGTAGGATACATGATAAAATTATGGAAATTAGAAGGAGATTAGACCCAAAATTAGAAGCGCAAGCAGCCATGGATATATTAAATCCACAACCTCAAGAGCAATAATCAAGTAACCTAATCTATCACCTAAGATAGACGATTACTTACAAGGAGAAACTATCCTTGAAGCAATCAAGACAAGTTCTTGGTAGAACTTAAGGAGAACTCTCCTAAACTCTCAAAGAGATGAATATATTTCATATAACACTCAAAATAATCTGATTTTACAATGAAAGTGTGATGGTTATTTTTAGAGCCATTTCAACTACTTTTTACCAAACTACAAGTATGAAAACAAATACTAAAATGGTCTTCGGTGGTGGCTACATGAATCTTCAACAATGGAGGCCTTAAAGTCATGCAAGAAATCTTATGGTGGCCTACAAATATTGACATACTATCTAACTTCTTGCTGCACATTTTAATTGAATTCACAAGAGCAATTCAATTCAATATTTTCCACCATGTATTAATGATTGAATCTCTTATATTGGAAATCTTGGTAGATTTGTGCAGTCTTGGTAGAAAGTCTATAATTTTGTCTAGGAGTGTTGAAATTGCACAATTCTTGATTCTCTAAAAAGAAGACATATGAGACTAGATTTTTGGTAAGTTTCATAGCTAAATTCATTGTATTCTGTTCCAAAATGAATTTCGAATTGGACTATTGTGATTCTGTCCAGATTTGTACAACTGTAGCTTGTATGACCATAACTTGATGTATGACGCTCCAAATTAAGAACGGTTTGTCTCATTAGAATCTAGACTTCAATTTGATCAATACTTGAACAGATTAATATTTGAAATTGGTCCATTATTTGGACAGTTTTGTGAATGTTGGATAGTATTGAGTATCATTCCTTTGCTCCAATTCTCACAAATATTCACCTAATGTTCCACGCCTACAAAATACAACAAAAACACACTCAAAGTAATATATTCCAAAAATAAAGTATTAAAAATATATTATTAAGAAATATGCAAAATATTTAATCACAAGTTAGTTCATCACTATTTGATTTAGAATCACGAGTATCTCTATTTAGGCTCACTTGAGATAAGTGTATTAATTTTGGATTCTCATCCACACCTATGACTCCTGCTCTGATATCAAGTAGCTTCTTTACCAACCCATGCATTACTTCTTGAGCTTTTCTAGCTTTAGCTCTCGTGATTGGTACTAATGGCAAATGTAGATCCTTGATTGCAATTTCATTCAGCGTGCTCGTATCACAGAGGCCTTCTTTCATAAAATGAAAATGCCTGACTACAAAACAGTGGATCAATTGAAGAAGTGTCCTGAGAAAGTATCGATGTTGTCATTGGTGACAAAATCATTCGAACATCAAAAGATCCTTATGAAAACCTTGAATGAGGCGTATGTGCCAGTTGAAACGTCAATTGAACAACTTGAAAGGATGGCAGAAAGATTCTTCGCCCTCAGTCAACTCTCTTTCAGTAAAACTGATTTGCGTCCAGAGGGAGCTGCCCACAATAAAGCCTTGCACCTGACTGTCAAATATGAAGTTTACTACGTCAAACGAGTCATGGTAGATGGAGGCTCGGGGGTTGACATCTTCCCACTCTCCACGTTGCAAAGAATGGAAATTATGACAGGGAGGATTCATCCCAATAATGTTTGTGTGAGAGCTTTTGATGGCATCAAAAGGGATACCATCGGTGACATTGATTTAATATTGACCATAGGCCCGATGGATTTTTGAGGTAACCTTCCAGGTGCTGGACATGGATACATATTATAATTTTCTTCTAGGAAGGCCCTGGATCCATGCTGTATGAGTTGTGCCCTCCACCCTCCACCATGCTTGGAGGCGAGGGAAGGAAGTGAGCATATTGTTTATCAAGCCTTTGAAATTGTGGTAGCTGACCAGTACGAGGAGGGAAATTCGTGTCCTCAGCCTTTCCTATCTTATGCTTCAATCATGGTGGCCAAAGAAATGATTAGACACGGTTTCAAACCAGGAAAAGGGTTCGGAAAAGCTTTGCAAGGAATATCCGAGCCGGTAACTCTACCCACATCAGAAAAATTCTTTGGGATAGGATTCCACCCTACCCCGGATCATGAGAAATGGGCCAAGGAAAGAAAGAAGGAAGGATGGGTTCTACCACAACTATTGCCACATCTCTATGATACTTTCAAGCCTAAGTATGGCAAAGAAAAGGAAGATGAGGTGTTCACGGCTGAAGAAATTGAAGATATATGTGGAGCTCTGAGGCATATACTTTATAAAACCAACATGGTTCAGCCAGGGGAAGGTACTAGCACCACTGAGGTGCTCTACATGGGACCATATGCTAAACTCCAAAATTAGAAAGCTACGCCATTCCCGATCAGGCAGGAGTCCCGATAGACTAGCCCTGTCACCTTTTCTGCATCTCGAGTTATTTCATAGTGTAACTCGAATGTTTCTTTTAGTTTCTTGTCTTTTAAATTCCTTAATGTAAATCTTGTTATCTTTCCAAATTTCAAGAAATGAAATTAATATTTCATCGTCTATTTTTCTCTTTATTCTTTCTGATTTTTGTTATTTCTCTCTTTTTATTTTTTCTTTTTCGGTTATAATAACGCGACTTTAAATAACATGACATACTTGTGGACTTTATGCCCAGACTCAAACACGCTGTCTAACTGTGAAATAATGAATCAAAAACCGGAATATGATGAAGAAGAGTCTTTTAGGGAAATAAACCGAGAATTGGAACAATTTGAGAATAAACTGAAGCCAAATATGAATGACACTAAATTGGTTAATTTGGGAACTGCCCAAGAAATAAGAGAAACCAAAATAAGCATTCACACACATGATAAAACTCGAGATGCAGAAATCCAACTCGAGAACAAACCTAAGCCAAATTTGAATGGCACTATCTGAATGACACTAAACTGGTTAATTTGGGAACTACCGAAGAAATAATAGAAACCAAAATAAGCATTCACACAGATGAGAAAAATAGAGATGCAATAATCCAACTCCTGTTTGAGTTTGAAGATGTGTTTGCTTGGTCGTATGACGACATGCTAGGACTGAGTGTAGATCTAGTGGTGCACAAATTGCCAATTTACCCTGATTGTCCTTCGGTACAGCAAAAGCAAAGAAAGTTTAAAACTGATATCAGTGATAAGATCAAAGTAGAAATCACAAAATAGCTGAAAGCGGGGGTAATACAAGTAGTCCGAAATACTACGTGACTAGCCAATGTGGTTCCAGTTCCAAAGAAGGATGGGAAAACACGGGTGTGTATGGATTATGAAGATTTGAATAGGGCAAGTCCCAAAGACAATTTTCATTTGCCTAACATCCATATCCTTGTTGATATCTACGCCAAACATGAAATACAGTCCTTCGTGGATTGTTGCGCAGGATATGACCATGTGTTGATGGATGTTGAAAATGTCGAGAAGATAGCTTTCACTACACCATGAGGTACCTACTGTTATCGAGTCATGACATTTGTACTGAAGAATGCCAGGGCAACCTACATGAGACCATGACCGCCATTTTCCATGATCTGATGCACCAGGAGATAGAGGCGTATGTGGATGATATTATCATTAAGTCCCGAACTCAAAGTGACCACGTTCGAGGTTTGAGAAAGTTCTTTGAATGATTGCGCAAGTATGATTTGAATCTAAATCCGGCCAAATATGCCTTCGGAGTTCCATCAGGCACGCTTCTGGGTTTCATACTTAGCAGGAGAGGTATCGAGTTAGATCCAATGAAGATAAAGGCCATTGGAAATCTACCTCCTCCTAAAACTAAGAAAGATGTGATGAGCTTCAAATCCTCTAGAGTTGGTCCCGCTGGAGCCTGGGCGACCTCTCTTCATGTATCTAACAGTGTTGGAAAATTCCTTTGGATATGTTCTTGGGCAGCATGATATAACTAGCAAGAAAGAGCAGTCAATTTACAATCTGAGCGAGAAGTTCGCCATTTTTGAAGCCAAATACACTTTATTGGAAAGAACATGATGTGCTCTAACGTGGGTCGCTCAAAAGTAAAGACATTATCTTCAAGCCCACACAACCTACCTCATAACCAGGTTGGATCCTATGAAGTACATATTCCAGAAACCAATGGCCATTGGGAGATTGGTGAAATGGCAAATCTTGCACACTAAATTTGACATAGTCTATGTCACTCGCACGGAAATGAAAGCCCATGCATTGGCAGAAAACCCGATTGACGAGGAATACCAACCATGGAGCACATACTTCC
The DNA here is from genome assembly GCA_032618575.1 of Nicotiana noctiflora. Lineage (NCBI taxonomy): Eukaryota > Viridiplantae > Streptophyta > Magnoliopsida > Solanales > Solanaceae > Nicotiana > Nicotiana noctiflora. The sequence goes on from JASVEL010004799.1 coordinate 155,232, forward strand.
CAGATGAAGAGACAAATTCAGTAGAAGAAATCTCTAAGGACACTCGTTCTTGGAAGATGTTCTTTGACGGAGCGGTAAATGCTAGAGGTGTAGGCATTGGGGCAATCTTGATTTCACCCAAATGTCAACACTACCCAGCTATAGCTAGGCTTTGATTCTTCTGCACTAACAATATGGCTGAATATGAATCCTGCATCATGGGCATGAATATGGCAATTGACCAAGATGTTGAAGATTTATTGATCATAGATGACTCTGATTTGATTATCTGGCAAGCCGAGGGAGAGTGGAAAACCCGAGATGTTAAGCTCACCCCCTATCAGCAACATGTGGAAGATCTTACCAAATGCTTCAAGTAGACAGAGTTCAGGTACATCCCTCGGTGTCACAATGAACTAGCCAATGCACTCGCTCTAGCTTCAATGTTGCCTTACCCAGGAAATGCTCATATTGATCCTCTGAAAATTCAAATCAAAGAAAAGCACGGGTATTGTAATGCGGTCGAGGCATAACCCAGCATTCATCCTTGGTATCATGATATCAAAAGATTTTTGAAAACACAAGAATACCCCGAGCAAGCCACAGGAGATAAAAAGAGAACCATTAGACGGCATGCAAGTAGTTTCTTCTTAAGCGGTGATGTCTTGTACAAAAGGACACCAGACCTCAATTTGCTAAGATATGTTGATGCCAAGGAGGCAGGAAGAATTATGCATGAAGTACATGCGGGAGTATGCGGACCTCATATGAATGGTTATGTGTTAAAAAAGAAGATTCTGCGAGCAGGGTATTACTGGATAACTATGGAAAAGGACTATTTCAGCCTTGTTCGGAAATGCCATCAATGCCAGGTGCACGGTGATCTGATTCATGCACCTCCAACAGAGGCAGCTGTGAGCACATGATTTTTGCACTAAGCCTTTAAATTCCAAAATTAAAATAAATATGTTTTTGAGTGCAATTACTTGCTTTGTTTGAAATTAGTTATATTTTTGTGTGTTTGAATAAGTAAAAAATTAGAAAAAAAATCAAAAAATAGTAAGTAATTAGTTTGTTAGTTTAGTTAATTAGAAAATTAGCAAAATAGCCTAGATAGTAGAAATTAGGGAAAAATAGCAGAAAATTACCAAAAAATACTAGGAAATTAGAGTAGGTAGTAAATTAGGATTTATAATTTTTCATAAAAGAAAAGAAAAAAAATAATAAAAGAAAATACATAAAAATCATTAAAATCAGAAAATGCAAAAAATATATATGCTGTGTAAATAAATCTGGGCCAAATGTGAGTCCAAATGGCCAGCCCAGTCCCTAGGCCCAAAGCAGACCCGGTCCAGGCCTTTAGCGGATTTGATCTCAGCCGTCCATCGTATTTGATCCAACGGCCCCAATAATTAGTTGGTTTCTTTAATTAATTAAGATGTGACGATTGATCCTGGCCGTCCGTTTAAGTTGATCTGACGATTGAGAGCCTGGGCCTTGTTTGTAACGATACGTTGTCGTTTAAGTAACGCTCGTGTGAGCCGTTGATCTCTAAAATTGGACGGCTTGGATTACATGCGACATGCAGCCTATAAAAGGCTTATGTCTGAAGACCCCCAGCCACTTCTCATATGTCTAAACCCTAGCCGCCCCCTCTTCTTCGTCTCCCTCACCTCCTCATCTTCTTCAGAAACCCTAAACGGCCATGGCGGCCACCACCTTCCACGGTGGTCGCCGGCCTCCCTTACCTCTCCCATCTTCTTCTCCTTCTTCTTCATGCCATAGCACACCCAAAAAACCCAGAAAACCCCCTGTTCTTCGAAGTCCCGGTCACCGGAATCTTCGCCGGTGACCACCAAAGTATGGAGAACCACCTAAAACTAATGCCAATCTCTTCCTCTCTTCATGATCTATCCACCCATACCACTGGCTTCCCTCGAAAGTCCCTTGAACTTCTCGAATATCCCAAAAAGGGTCGTCGGAACCCTAACTCCGGCGACCCCAAGTTCGAACCCCAATCAAGACTTGTTCTTTACCTTCACCCAAACACCCCTCTTCAAGTCAAAATCAAAAAAGGCTCCCCCTTTCGAGCCTAAAAGAAAAATCAGAGAAAAATCAAAGAAAAAAAGATCTGGAAAAGAATAAGAAAAAGAAAAAGAAGGAATAAAAAGAGCCTGAGAGTCTGAGAGAATGAAAAGGAAAAGGAAAGAGGATAGGAAGCTCGGGGGACCAGCCCCGCAAGCTAAGTCCCCGACCCTAATTTGTTTGCTTTATTTACCTGTTTTGCCTGCTATTTTCTTGTTATTTCTGTGTGTTTAGCATGCTTTTGATCAGTTAGTCGCATGAACTAGGATTTTTATTAGTCTTTGAAGAGTTTTAGTTTATTTGTTTGTTTTTCTATTTAAAAGATCTATTCTTCTTTATCTTGTTAGTCTTCGTATGTTATCTCTTGTGTTATTGGACTGCATGTTTAACATAAGGGTTTATTTTGAGAAAATCTTGTTCATTCGTCTGATCTTTACTTTCTCTTCATTTCATATCTTTTCATTTTATTACTCGTATGTTTAGATTAGGGACTTTTTATGTTTGTTATGTCTCTTCATGCCTACTCTGTTATTTTTGTTTGATTTGCATGCTTATGAGTGTTTATTTTGTTTCTGTTCATCATGTTATTCTTCTTTGCATGCTTCTCTGATAGACATAGATTATCACCTTAGTTTCTTCTTTGTTTCATGCCTTTCTTTGCTTAATTTCGTATGTTTTAACTTGTTTTAGGGTTCTATAATCATCTTACTCACATCCTTTGTTCTAACTGTTTTAGGTTTAGTTTAACACTAATGATGACTTTCATCTTATTCATCTTCATATGCATATTTTCCTGTTTGTTTATTTTCATGTTCTGTTTCTTCCATGTTTAGTCAGGTTTAGTCTAATACATGTTTAGGGTTATTAAGTGTTTGGTTTGTCTTTCGAGTTCAAAATTAGATCTTGATATTCATGTTCTCTCTTCTATTCTGTTAGGGTTTTTATCTTGTTAGTTTTCAATAGCTCTTCTGTCAACTTACATGTTTGGATCCTGATACTATGTTCAATGGTTTGTCTTTCATTGTCACTCATGATTTGTGTTAGATTACTTTTGTTGGTTTGCAACATCTCAATTGTTTCTGTATCTTCACATGTCTAGTCTTAGTAAAGCTTGGCAATCTTTATTCATCCCTTATCCTGTCTTTAATCTGGGGTTCACTTCTTTGCTCACATGCTGGTGGTCTTATTTGTAGTGCAAGTCTAGTACTTTTGTCATACCATCTCTCATATGTTTTATTTGATGAATGAGTATGCCAATTTGGGGTCTGTTTCTCTTCATGTTACCCTCATATGATAGACTTAGGTTTCTCTTCTCACTGATTCTCCATGTTTTCCTGCTTTACATGCTTCATCTACTGCTGACTGTTTGTGATAGTTTAGTTCTGTGCATGTCTATGATCATTAATCTTAAGGATTTTGGGAATTTTTCAATTGTCATTTGACCTGAACTAGTGGTAACTTGGGCTAGATTGACATAAGTTTGACACTTTGTTACATGAATTGGATGGAATTAATTGATTAACCGGAATTCAACCATATCAAATTTCCCTTTCTGAGTTCTGGATAATTGATGCATTTGTTTGGTTTATGTGGCTCTGTGTACAAAAATATGTTGGAATAACTAAGTTTTCAGTAGTTCTTGTTGGTATGATTAGATGATTAACATTCACTAACCTTAGGAGAATTGGTTATAGCTGTTAGTGCTAGGCTTCATAAAAGTGGTTAGTTTTTAAATAGGTATAAACTGAAAATGATCATAATTAGGTTATAAATTTAATAATTGGCTTAAGAATGGTTAATTTTGCAAAAAAGATTGACCAATTCTATAAGGCCCTAACACACAGTCCACCTTAAAACAGTGGTTGGTTGTGCAAAGGGCTATGTCTGCAAATGCAGACTGGCCTAGGTTCTATATTGAGCCCTGAACAGCAAAGTGGCTAAACCTGTAAAGGTTTTGGGCCCAGCTGTTCAGTATGTGGCTTTAATAGCCCAGGCTAAGTCTCAACTTGAGACTGGCTAAATTTTAAATAGGTTAACATAACAATAAAATAGGCTATGCCTGCAAGTAGCTTTAATTAGGAATAAATGGGTCTTAATTGACTGGAATTAACTTAAAAGGGGCTAAATTTGAAATAGTTCTTAAAAAATGAAACTCGCCAGCCTTTAAATACTAATACCAGGGCTGGCTATTAGTTAAATAGGTTCAAAATAAGTTAAAATCTGCCCTAGGCAAAGCTAGTAAATCAGCAGTGCCCTTAGGGGCACAATTGGGAATTAAAAAGGTAAAATAGTAACTAGTAAGAACTTAGGAGGGTAATAGGGACATTCATGCTCCTGATTTCTGCAATTTTGCAGAGATTTAGGGGTATAATGGTCTCCTAAAAATGGGAAATCTGTAAAAATCTCAAACCCCTAAGGTCATACTAGTAAAAGGCCATAAAAGAGAATCTTTAGAACCTTCCAGCACATGCTGGAAGGGTTTTTAGTAACTGAAATATGGACCAAAGTGTAGAATGAATAATTTTAGGAGGGGGAAGTGGGATTAATCCCATACTTCTTCCCCAAGTATTCAGCCCTAAAGGTTAGCTATAAATATCTCTTAAAAGGGGCTGAAAAGGGGGTTCCATTGGAGAACAATCTGAGCTAATATTAGGGTTCCAACATTGAGCAATCTGAAACTCATACTTAGGCTAATTATTGAGAAGAAACACTAGGAAAACATAGCAATTTAGTAGTGATTATTTCTGGAAATTCCGGGTGGGAGAGCTTGTGGTTTCAATCTGGTTTTTCTGGGCTTTGTTCGATTATCTACTTGGGTTCTTCTCTGATATTCCTGTTGCTGTTTGGCTGTGTTGCTGTTGCTGTGCTTTCCTTCATCACCGTTGCATTGGTCGTTTGAGTCCTTGCTGTTATTTGCTCATTACTTGCCTCCCCTAGAACTCATTGGATCTTTTGCTGAACCAGGTACAAATTCTGCTCAAATGTAATGTTGAAGTGTGGATAAAATGAAGTTCAAGGAATACTGATGTCTTCTTTACTTCTGTTTTAATTCAATTGTTAGTATAGTAGTGTGTAGATTTGTAACTTTAAAGTAGTATAGCAACTGAAAAACAGAAACAAGAAACAATGTAATAGTTAGTAGTGTAGTGGTAGTGTAGTGTAGATAGCTTAACACTTAGTTTAATTAGGAAAATGCTCTAAAACATAAGTTAATTAGTAATACCTGCAACATTAATAATCTGGAAATGAACTTCATGAAGAAATCAGTAGTGTAATAATAGTTTGATCGTAGATCACTTATCATTTAGTGAAATAGGAATCACGTTGAAAATCGGATTCAATCAACTCACCTGCATGTTTTAGAACAATAAATTCATATAACTAATTTGTTCTATTAACTCGTCTCAAAAGTTCGAATATGAATGGGAAGCGATTTCATTAGGATGAATGGATTGGTGATGAAAGGTGTAGTTAATCATTTAGTTAATCAGTTTAATTACTCTTCATTTTTCCTATAATAGACAGTTTTCTTAGAATTATTTTTAACCCTTAAACAGTAATTAGCATAACTCTAGTGATAAACATTATGCAAATTTCTTTAGTGTAATAATCTGGTAACTTGGCTGGTAATTAGATCAATAGAAGTATAGATAAAAGTGGCTGGTTAATTTAGTTCTCCTCCTAATTAGTTGTAATCACAGAATTTCCTGTACAGTGGCTCTACTCTTTCAATAAATAAAAGCAATTCTAAGTTCAATCCTATTGATTCATGTCTTCTGGTTTTTTTGCACTTATTGTTATTTCATATTATACTTATCGGTTTTTGGCTCAAATATGCAAGCTATTTTTGAACTACAATGTGAAGTTAATAAAGACAGCAAGAAGAAGTCGAAAGGACTGGGTTTCGAGTACCCGAACAGTCCAAATATATAAAAAGAAGATCAGGCCCAATTAAACAAGAAATCATATGGGCCTGGATTACTATAGTGTAGCAATGCGATTAAGGAAAGAAAACAAATATAGAAAACATAGTTAAATATTAGTATCCTTTAATAAAAATTGGGACGAGCCTCGCCCGAATAACACCGGGGCCCCCATTTAGTAATGATATAAACGCAAATAGACTCGGGAAAGCTAATAGCCAATTCCATAGCTTCTCCCAAAAGATTTAAAAGCCGATAGATGTTACTTTAGGGCACGATTTTAATATACCTTCCTATGAACGAGTGTGCACTTGGTGCGACTCAAATCCAAATCTCGGCAAAGCCGAAATACACCAAAAGTCATAGGCGTACTGGTTGCGGTATGACTCGAGGCGTGTTTCCGCAATGTCGCAAATTCCTAAAAAATGACATTTAACGTAAAAGCACAATATGTTGTTTAAAACTTATAATTGAGTCAAACGAAAGTCAAGAACGCCGGTGGAGCGACCGTGCTAAAACCACGGAATCCGGGAGTGCCTAACACCTTCTCCCGGGTTAACAGAGTTCCTTATCCGGACCTTTGCTTCGCAGACATTTCAAAGAGTCAAAATTCCTCGGATTCGGGATTAACCGGTGACTTGGGACACCATTGTCATTCCCAAGTGGCGACTCTGATTAATCTCTAATAAATCCCGAACCGATTGTCCTTAAATTGGAAAAACTCCTTCCCTTACGTTATTTTATCCGTCTCGGGTAATTGAGCGTCGGGGTATACCCTACAAGTGTATTTATACACCTTACGCATGTTGGGGTAGTAAAAAGGGAGGTGTGACAGCTCTGGCGACTCTGCTGGGGATCCAACCCTGAATTTCGATTTCAGGGTTTAAGAACTCGAGCTCCTTAGAACTGCCGTTTGCGTTTTTGTTTGACTTTATTATGTGATTTGAATAACATGCTATGTGCTTTATCGCTTTTGGATATTATGTGAACTGTATATATAAAATTGTGCCGAAAATCCTTCTCTCTTCTCCCTCGGGGATGTGCTTACTGGTTGAGATTCCCCTTTCCGTTAAAGTCACCTTAAACTAAGAAAACAGAGGCCGGATAAGTTACAAAGCCGATTGACTCCGCGGGTCACCGGTACGTAGCCCCCTCCTCGATTCGAGTTGTCCGCTCGGGTACACGGTCTAGCAACCTATGAAACCGTAAGATTTTGAACATAGGTCTAGGACGATTATTTGCATCATATTTGACTTAGGGGACTCAACACAGGGGTTGGGTCCGTCTAGGACAGGTGACCCGGTATTGAAAAGACCGAGCATGCTATGTGTTGCATTTTATTGTCCTTGATCGTTATGCGGACCGGCTAAAATCCCGAGATTGGAAAATTGTTGAAAGAGGAAAAAAGAGAGAGAGGAAAATAATGATTTGTAGAAAATAGGTATCCGGAAAATTTTGAAAATTTGAAAAATAGGTGGAACATTTTTTGAAATAATTGGTCAAATAATCTGACCGAACTACGCAGGTTTGATTCTCGCCATTAGGTGGGATACGTAGGCAACCCTCAAACGGGTCCAACCACACTTTTAGAAAAAGACCAAAAAGATTTTCTTTTCAAATAATCGAGGTGATTGCTATTTTTGGAAATGGCCGAATGTTCCGAAAGGACGACGGAAGGGCTGTTTTTGCAAAAATGGCCACTTCGAAAATTATTTTCCTTTTCTTTCATTCAAAATTGAAAACTTGCATTGAAAAAGATTTTTCCTTTTCTAAATAAAATCACCTTAATAAATGTGCAGGACGAGCACGATGATGAATGAACAATTTTCCCTAAATAAAATCCCTTTGGAGCCGAGGTTATGGTGGCAGGACATGGGATCCGATGGTCAAGATTGGGTCAAAAAGTACTTGAAGGGCCTTACGGGGTTACTCGAAATAGTTCCTCGGGGTGATGTGATTAGAGCGTTGGTCTCGTTTTGGGATTCGGCACACAACGTATTTCATTTCCCAGATTTTGAGCTTACCCCTACTTTGGAAGAGATTGCCTTCTACATTGGGAAGACCGAGGTTCCGATGAAAGGAAAATACCCGGTATCTCCGAGAGCGGTGACAGTACATCGTTTCCTCGACTCTTTGAAAATCGCTCGGAATGTTCATAATGAAGATCTGGCCAACGGATTTTGTTCTTTAAGCTTCATCTACAATAGGTTTGGACACGTTGGGGGTTTCAATGATCCTACCAACAAATTATGTTGTAAGTCCAACCGGGCAAAATGGGAAGAACACCGGAGGTTCGCATTTTTGGTGGCATTTCTTGGAGTTGTTGTATTCCCGAGGAAAGATGGCCATATCAATATAAAAGTCGCCGGGGTAGCTACCACACTGATAGTACAAGAAAACTGTACCTTGGCCCCGATGATTGTCGCAGATATCTATCGTGCTCTGACTGCGTGCAAAGCGGGGGCTAGCTTCTTCGAGGGGTGTAACTTGATCCTGCAAATTTGGCTAATCGAGCATCTGTGTCACCACCCTTCATTCTCGAGCTATGGTTCGGCCGATCGGACATGTTTGGAAGAGTTCAATGCGAGAACAAAGGAAGTAAAGTTGCCAGAGGGAGTCCAAGGATGGATTGTGTATCTTCGATCACTAACTGACGGTCAAATTGATTGGACGTATGACTGGTTACCTCTTGACGAGGTGATATACATGCCAACGGAGGGATCGCCGTTTTTGATCATGGGTTTGAAGAGTATACAGCCTTATGCTCCATACAGAGCTTTGCGACAGTTAGGGCGGTGTCAGATTATTCCGAGGGATGGGGACCTCAGTGTGCAGGCCGTGGAGATTGGTCCAGACGGGCAATTCCCGGAAGCAAGAATCCGGCAAATATGGAATGAATGCCAAAATCCGAAGATTGATACTTGTGTGCCGAATAGAGCAAGAGGGGAGATATCACCTGGATACTCCACCTGGTACCGACGAAGGGTTGAACACGAACGTCTTTCAAAGAGACCTCACTTGCAAGACCCGATAGAGCAATCCGAGGAAAATCTGAAATGGGCGGCCAAGGAAAAAGAATATAAGGCCAAAATCAGTCTGTTGGAAGATAAATTGAGAAATCTTCATTTCGAAAGCGGCTTACAAGCAGCATCCGATGAAGGGGAAAAGAAACAGCTGAAGAAAGAAAATGATATGTTGAAGGCTCAAATAGCTCAGATGAAAATTGCATCCGAGACCCCAGCTCGTTCAGCCCGAGATGAAAAGTTAATTGAGATTCTCCGGCGGAAAGTAAACGACTATAGCTTTGATTTGGACGTAGCTGAAAAAGAGTTAGCCAAGGCTCGGAAGCAAATGGGCAAAGACGCCGAGGAAAGAGCCAAGTTAGTCCAGCAGCTACAAAGCAAGCACGATGTTGAAATAGCTCAGCTTAGAAAGAAAATAACCTCAGCCACAGCCAAGAGTAACAAGATTATCAAAGATCTTGAAGAAGAAAGAGAGCATTGCTACACGAATATGGCTAGATTAGAATTGAAGCTGCAACAAGTGCAAAAGGACAACCAACACACCTTGGATGCTCGCACTCAGCAAATAAGCCGTCTATTGCAAGAAAAAGGGGTCATCAGAGAAAAGATTGTTCGCATCGCCCAGTATATCACCCGAAAGACTCAGCTTTGTGAAGATATGACTCGGAGGACTTTTGTTTCTACAGTGAAGTATTTTGTACAACAAGTCATGGCCGACCTGGATAGGCTTCAAAGGGGTTTAGCATATAGGCCCGCGGCAAGGCCGAACGATGCCTCGCGGGCACTAGGTGCATTAATGTACTCTTAGGTCATGCATCGTCTTTTATTTTATTTTTCTTTTTCTTAAACATCACTTTGTAATCAAGGTTTTGAATTATCAATGAGAAAACAAAGTGTTGTTACCAATTCTTTTACTTTATGTCATTTCCTTCATATCCGCTAGGCAAATAAATAGGAGCGTGATTATAAAAACGGCAAGGAAAAAGAGAGAGAAGAAAAAGCAAGAAAAGAAAAAAAAAGAGAAAAAGCAAGAAAAGAGAAAAAGCAAAAAAGAAAAAGAAAAGAAGAAAAGAAAGAAAGAAAACAAAAGAGCGGAAAAAGAAAAGATGATTGAAGTGAGCAGCGGCCGGGATGATGCATAACGACTCGAGCAAATGTGTTTGTTTTTAAAGTCGTTACATCTTATTTATGCGCTAACAACTAACGAGTGTTGATGTTTGTGAGTCCAGATTTTCTAGGCAACTGGCATACTGGCTACCCACTCATACAACACCAGATCCAAAAAGATGACAAAGGCTGTGTCCCAGGAGATCGAGGCAACCATTGTAGACCCTGCTCACGAAGAAGAGATCATGGATGTGGCGGGGATGAAAGAAGAAATGTACAAGTTAAGACAGCAGATGGCTGAAATGTACCAGGCTTGGTCGAGAGGTCAACCACTACCAGTCCACCCTGCTAACCCTACATATGTCCCTCCACCCAATCCTAACCCCGAGCCACCAACAATGAACTCGTCCTCCACCTACCCCGACTACCCTCACTACTATGCTTCCACCTCCCAAATGCCACCACCTCCAACCAAGCAAGCACCACCTCAGGTTCCACAAGTTGCTCCTGTATATGTGGCACCTCCGCCCGCTGTTATCCACAAATCCTCTAGCGAACCAATGTTTCATATCCAGGATTCTCACTACTACCCTCCGGAGCCTACTTTCAGACAACACGAGTCTCACGCTCCCATGATAGAAGCAAGTGCCGGGCAGGAGGAGATGGCTCGGAAGGTGAAGAGTCTTGAGAACGCTTTCCGCAATATGCAAGGGCTGGGAGGGCAAGTAAGTGTAGCCTACAAAGACCTGTGTTTGTTCCCTGAGGTGCAGCTTCCCGCAGGATTTAAGTTGCCCAAGTTCGACATGTACAACGGACACGGGGATCCGGTAGCTCATCTAAGAGGATATTGTAGCAAGATGAGAGGCGCGGGAGGTAGAGATGAATTGTTGATGGCGTATTTCAGCCAAAGTTTGAGTGGATCAGCACTGGAATGGTATACCCGACAGGACCATACAAGATGGTTCGTTTGGGATGATTTAGCACAAGCTTTCGCTAGTCATTTTCAGTACAATTTGGAGATCATACCCGACAGGTTATCCCTTACCAAGCTGGAGAAAAAGCCAGGAGAGAGCTTTAGAGAATACGGTTTTAGATGGAGGGAACAGGCCGCTAGGAGTGGATCCACCGATGAAAGAGGGAGAGATGGTGGATTGTTTTCTGCAAGCTTTGGATCCAACATACTACGGCCATCTAGTGTCAGCAATTGGAAAGAGTTTCAACGAAGTTGTGAAAATGGGAAGTTTTGTAGAAGAGGGTTTGAAGACAAACAAAATTATGAGTTTTTCAGCTATCAAAGCCACCAATCAAGCTATACAGAGTGGAAGCGGAGGAGTGATGGGAAAGAAGAAGAAAGAAGAAGTAGCAACCATTGAAAGTAGGTCATGGAGTCGCAACCCACATTATAACCCACCAAGACCCTATCGCCAACACCCACCAAGCCCGTCAACCCCATATAATCCACCACCACCATCTTACCCGCCAAATCCCTACAATGCACCGAGCCCATATAACCCACCACCACCACCATACCCACCGACCGTACCACATTACCATCACCCTCAAACCCAAGCTTATCCACCACCACCACCCCACGTGTGGAGAGCTCAAGCTCCACACAATGTGTACCATACCCAAAACACATACCCAACCCCTAAACCTTACCGAAACCAGAATAGACCCAGGCCGGACGCTGATTGGAGAAATAAAGCAAGAAAGACATTCACTCCTCTCGGAGAGTCATATACCAGTCTTTTCCACAGGTTGAAAGAATTGGGGATGTTGAGACCAATCGCACCAAAAAATCCGAACCCACCCCCGAAAAATCTTGATTCTTCTGTCAAATGTGAATATTGTTCAGGAACATTGGGCCACGATACTGAGAAGTGTTGGCAATTAAAGAATGCCATTCAAGATCTTATCGATGAGAGGAGAATTGAAGTGCAGGCTCCCGAGGCCCCAAACATTACCCAGAATCCATTGCCAAATCACCACGAAACAAATATGATAGAACTGGTGCAAGGTGATGGCAATCAAAAACCATCTCAAGCCGTCATGATGATAAAGTCGAGTGACAAGTTAGAGAAAGAAATTGTGAAAGAGGAAGTAATTGTCGAGAAACCAAAGCCAGTAGTGATGGGAAGTTTAAAGGTGGTAGTTCCAGGTGCAAAGACGATCGTGACTGTGAAAGGAGCAAGTGCAGAGCCGGTAATCATAAAACCAGTAGTGCAAATGCCAGTGGTGAATACAAAGACTGTGCCTTGGAACTATAACAAGGTGACGGTAGTTTACAAGGGAAAAGAGATTTCTGATGAAATTAATGAAACGCATGGACTTACCCGATCTGGAAGGTGTTTTGCTCCAGAGGAACTGAGAAAGATGAAAACGGTAAAAGAAAGTCAACTGAAGAAGCCAGTGACGGAGGAGGAAGCAGAGGAATTTCTTAAGAAAATGAAGTCGCAAGAGTACTCAGTGGTTGAGCAGTTAAGAAAGACCCCGGCCCAGATTTCTTTGTTATCTTTGTTGATACATTCGGAGGAGCACCGGAAGGCTCTTATGAAGATTCTAAATGAGGCTCATGTTCCGGAGAAGATTTCAGTGTGTCATTTGGAGAAGATTACCAGCAAAATTTTCGAGTCCAACAGAATCACCTTCTCTGATAGGGAGTTGCCGGTGGAAGGAACTGAACACAATAAAGCATTGTACCTCACGGTAAAGAGTGAAGAGTCAGTCGTGACTAGGGTATTGATTGACAATGGATCGAGCGCGAACATCTGCCCGCTGTCAACTCTAGGGAAGCTGAACATTAGCCCGGATAGAATCCGGAGAAACAATATCAATGTGAGAGGGTTTGACGGCGGAGGTAAGAACACGTTGGGGGATATTATTTTGGAAGTGACCATCGGTCCCGTTGATTTTACGATGGAGTTCCAGGTGCTCGATATTGCCGTATCATATAACTTGCTGTTAGGTCGACCCCGGATTCATGCGGCCAAAGCGGTACCATCTTCTCTACACCAGATGGTCAAGTTTGAATGGGAGCAGCAAGAGATTGTTGTACACGGAGAGGAAAATGCTTGTAATGTGGTAGCACCTTTTGACGGTACTGATGGGGATCGGGGTCCTTGGGTCTACCAAGTGACGGATGCTGTAGAAGTGAACAAGGTTGCTGAAGGAGAAAAGTTACCAACCCCGACGATGGCACCAACTGCTATAATGGTGGCCAGAGAAATGCTGAAAAACGGATTTGCACCGGGGAGGGGATTAGGCAAAACCCTGCAGGGAGTCACTCAACCAGTTCAGCTTCCGGAGAATAAAGGTACATTCGGCTTAGGGTTCAAACCCACCTTTGCCGATATCCAAAGAGCCTCTAAAGCCAAGAGAAACTGGACCTTGCCCAAACCCATACCCAAATTATCCGACATCTTTATCGGGCCTGGTACAAAATATCAACCATCTGCTGCAGCAAAGTGCATTGAGACCCAACTTGATGAAGAAATGCTTGGTTTTAAGAAATTGTTCTGGGAGGTGAATACGATTGAAGCAGGGGAAGGCACGAGCAACATGGATGTGCAATTTGTGGGGCCCAGAGTCACATTGAACAATTGGGAAGCTACTCCTTTCCTTATCCGGAAGGAGTCTTGGTAGTTAGCTCAAAATTTCATCATTGTTTCCCCGAAAGTTGTTATTTTATAATTTCCCCATTCCCTTCATGAAAAAAAAAAGAATCACCATGTATCCCGAACATTGTTCGTTTCTTTTATTAATGAAATGCAGTTTTCCCTTTTTCTTCACTTTTGCCTTATTTTTCTTTATTTTTCCTTTTGTACAGTTTTGCATGTGTTGATTCCAATGCCATGTCATGCGTGAAGGATTCTAGACCCAGTTCTGACAATCACGCTACTATACAAGAAATCGAGGAAGATAGTGAAATAGAGTGTGAGGATGAGGAAGCCCTGGAGGAAATAAGTAAGGACATGAAACAATACGAGGAAAAACCCAAGCCGAATCCGAGTGATACGGAATCTGTAAACTTGGGGAGCGAAGATGATGTCCGAGAAACAAAGATTAGTGTGCATTTGGAGGCACCCCTCAGGGATGAATTGATAGGGTTGTTACATGAATTTAAGGACATCTTTGCCTGGTCCTATGATGACATGCCCGGGCTTAGCACGGATTTAGTGGTACACAAGTTGCCTATCTACTTGGAATGCCGGCCAGTAAAACAAAAGCTGAGGAAATTCAAAACGGACATTAGCGTGAAGATAAAAGAAGAGGTGAATAAGCAGTTTGAGGCAAAGGTCATAAGAGTTACCAAATACCCCACCTGGTTGGCAAATGTTGTGCCGGTCCCGAAGAAAGATGGCAAAACCAGAGTGTGTGTAGACTATAGAGACCTCAACAAAGCCAATCCGAAGGATGACTTCCCATTGCCAAACATCCACATATTGATCGACAATTGCGCCAAGCATGAGATCGGTTCGTTTGTGGACTGTTATGCAGGTTATCACCAGATCCTTATGGACGAAGAAGATGCTGAGAAAACTGCCTTCATTACACCTTGGGGAACGTACTGTTACAGAGTAATGCCGTTTGGATTAAAGAATGCCGGGGCAACTTACATGAGGGCAATGACCACTATGTTTCATGATATGATGCATAGAGAAATTGAGGTATATGTGGACGATGTCATCATAAAGTCCAGAAAACAACCTGATCATGTGAAAGATTTGAGGAAGTTTTTCCAAAGACTTCGGAGGTACAATCTAAAACTCAATCCGGCGAAGTGTGCTTTTGGAGTACCTTCAGGGAAACTACTGGGGTTTATTGTGAGCCGGCGAGGTATTGAACCGGATCCATCAAAGATCAAAGCTATTCAAAGTCTACCTCCGCCGAAGAACAAGAAGGAGGTCATGAGCTTATTAGGAAGGTTGAATTACATTAGTCGGTTTATTGCTCAATTGACATCAACATGCGAGCCGATCTTCAAGCTATTGAAGAAAGATGCCGCAGTGAAATGGACCGACGAGTGTCAAGAAGCCTTTGACAAGATCAAGGAATATTTGGTCAATCCTCCGGTGTTAGTTCCTCCAGAACCAGGGCGTCCTCTAATTTTGTATTTGACGGTGCTAGATAACTCTTTCGGTTGTGTACTGGGTCAACATGATGAGACAGGCAAGAAAGAACAAGCCATCTACTACCTCAGCAAAAGTTTACATCTTACGAGGTGAAGTATACCCAACTGGAGAGAACTTGTTGTGCATTGATTTGGGTGGCTCAGAAGCTAAAGCATTATTTGTCAGCGTACACTACGTACTTGATATCACGGTTGGATCCTCTCAAGTATATATTTCAGAAGCCTATGCCTACGGGAAGATTGGCCAAATGGCAGATTCTGCTCACAGAATTTGACATTGTCTACGTAACTCGTACGGCAATGAAGGCACAAGCTATTGCGGACCACTTAGCCGAGAATCCGGTGGATGATGAATACGAGCCATTGAAAACATACTTTCCGGATGAAGAGGCAATGCTTGTCGAAGAGGTGGAGCAAGAGGAGAGGCCGGGATGGAAAATGTACTTTGATGGAGCTGTCAACAGCAGGGGCGTTGGTATCGGAGCGGTACTTATTTCAAGTACGGGTCAACACTATCCCGTCACAGCTCAGCTTCGATTTTTCTGTACCAACAATATGGCCGAATACGAGGCGTGCATCTTGGGATTAAGGATGGCGATTGACATGGGTATTCAAGAGATTTTGGTCATGGGTGACTCGGATCTCTTGGTACACCAAATTCAAGGGGAATGGGAGACACGAGATTTGAAATTGATACCATATCGGTATTGTTTGCACGAGTTGTCTCAAAGATTCCAGTCTATAGAATTCAAGCATATCCCGAGAATGCACAATGAGATTGCGGATGCTTTGGCCACATTGTCCTCTATGTTGCATCATCCGGACAAGACATACATAGATCCGCTCCAGATCCAAGTCCGAGATCAGAATGCTTATTGCTTCGTTGTGGAAGAAGAGTCGGATGGAGAGCCGTGGTATCATGATATTAGAGAGTACTTGAAAGCTGGCAAATACCCGGAGCAAGCCACAGGAGACCAAAAGAGAGCCATCAGGCGTCTAGCCAATGGATTTTTCTTCAGTGGAGGAGTGGTATACAAAAGGACACCAGATCTGGGCTTATTGAGATGTGTGGACGCACAACAAGCAGATGAAATTATGATTGAAGTACATGCTGGAGTATGCGGACCCCACATGAGCGGATATGTGTTAGCAAAGAAGATCTTGAGAGTTGGGTACTACTGGCTCACGATGGAGCGTGATTGTATCAGGTATGTAAAGAAATGCCATCAATGCCAGGTACATGGGGATCTGATCCACTCCCCGCCTTATGAGTTGCACACAATGTCGGCACCATGGCCCTTTGTTGCTTGGGGTATGGATGTCATCGGCCCAATAGATCCAGCCGCTTCTAATGGGCATAGGTTTATCCTGGTTGCAATTGATTATTTCACCAAGTGGGTCGAAGCTAAGACATTCAAGGCGGTGACGAAGAAAGCGGTGGTGGATTTTGTGCACGAGAATATCATATGCCGATTTGGAATCCCCAAAGTGATTATCACAGACAATGGAGCCAATTTAAACAATCATCTCATGGCAGAAGTTTGTGAAAGGTTTAAGATCACGCACCGTAATTCCACACCTTACAGGCCGAAGGCAAATGGTGCGGTAGAAGCGGCAAATAAAAACATCAAGAAAATTCTCCGAAAAATGGTGGAGGGATCCAGGCAGTGGCATGAAAAGTTACCCTTTGCTCTCATGGGTTACCGCACGACGGTACGTATTTCTATCGGAACCACACCTTATACCCTGGTGTACGGAACGGAGGCTGTTATACCCGCAGAAATAGAAATACCGTCATTGCGAATTATAGCCGAATCTGAGATAGATGACGATGAATGGGTAAAGGCCCGGTTAGAACAGTTGAATTTGATTGATGAGAAGAGATTGGCCGCGGTCTGCCATGGACAGTTGTATCAGCGGAGAATGGCCAGAGCATATAATAAGAAGGTACGACCTCGAAAGTTTGAAGTCGGACAACTGGTATTGAGGCGTATCTTACCACATTGGGCAGAGGCAAAAGGCAAGTTTGCACCGAATTGGCAGGGACCGTTCGTGGTATCACGGGTGTTGTCTAATGGAGCATTATACTTAACTGATGTTGAAGGAAAGTGCGTAGAGACTGCTATCAATTCAGATGCAGTCAAAAGATACTATGTATGATTTCCTTTTCAATTGTATGTTTTGTATCTTGTTGTGATTTTGGAATTGAAATGACGAAGGCATTTTATTCTCTATCCAAACACTTTATCCATTGTTAACCCCTTTGAGCCTTAATGAATGAATTCTTTCATATCCCTCTCTCGGAATCACTCTAATGCAATAAGTTCTCAATTGCCGGAATGAAAAATGAAATGATGGAAAAATGAAAAAAAATGATGAAAAATGAAATGAAAATTGAAAAAATGATGATGAAAAAAAAAAGAGAAAAAGAAAAAAAAAAGACAAAAATCGGGAAAAGTCAAAAAAGAAATCCATCTAACTTATGAAGTTGGATGAACTACGTCTGACTTGATCCCGAAAGGGTACGTAGGCAGCCTCTCTGAGGTTCAGTCACAATAAAGGAAAAATCCAAAAATTCCCCACATATTGAAACTGGGGAGAAGTTATGTTTTAATAATTCCGAGAGTTGTAAATATTTTTAACCCTCGTTGAAATTTTGAGCCTTTATATCTTTCTTTCTTAACCTGTCCAAAAGCCACGTTACAGTCCAAAGAAAGACCTTCTGATCGATTCTGAAATGATAACGAATACAACGAAGGAGGAGCGAAGTCGGATAATACCCGTGGTACAGAAAACAAAATACAAAAGGAAAAAATGAAAAAAAAGAAAATATAAAAAATGAGAGAGTCTCATCGGTGAAAACCTTAGCCGGCACCGTGAGACGATTGTGAGGTTGAGAGAAATAAAATGAGAGAGTCTCATTTGTGAAAACCTTAATCGGCACTGTGAGACGATTGTGAGGTTGAGAGAATAAATGAGAGAGTCTTATTGGTGAAAACCTTTCGAGGCACCGTAAGGCGATCGTGAGGACTATCAAAAGAGAAAAAGGCAACAAAAAAGAGTATTGGTTTGGGTCAAAGGCAATTCAGAGTCAGAATAATGATTGGAACGAACTGGGTCAGAGTTTAAATACATGGCATGGTCGGCGGAATCAGCCAGCAAATACCCAGATAAGTTCTGTCATCACTCCCAAAACACCCTTACCTTTCTTTCATTTTTTCTGCATTTCATTGTTTACCCTTTTGAGAGCTAACTACCAGCTCCTGATAGCGGGAGTTGAAACAACACGGGATCAGAAAAGATAGGAGATTGGGGAGGAGAATAAAGGAGCTTGGCAAACATGGCCAAAGGAAAAGAAAACAAAACAAAAATGGAAAAAATGAGAAAATACAAAAAGAGTCCGCAAGGGACAAGAAGTCGAAAGCCATGCAACATGAAAAAGCAAAAAACAAAGGAAGCAATAAGAAGTGGGGACGGCAGATGCCAGTTGCCAGCAGTTTATATCTAATAAATTTTGTTTCATGCAGGAACAAATCGTCACTAATCACTTTAAAGTGAATGTGACCAATGTGGAAAATTTAAAATACCAAAAGAGAAAGTCTGCCGAATAAGTGGAGAAATTCACAGGCAAGAGATAAGTTGGTAAAAGAAAATACCAAAAAGAGGAGGTAACATATTTTTAAAATCCACTCCCCAGTCCTCAGGCTGAGGGAATATTTTTTGCATTGCACGTTTAATTTCTGTTAGGCGCCCACCTTCAAATACGGGAATATTTTCTGCATTTGCATTGCACGTTTAAATTTCTGTTAGGCGCCCACCTTCAAATACGGGAATATTTTCTGCATTTGCATTGCACGTTTAAATTTCTGTTAGGCGCCCACCTTCAAATACGGGAATATTTTCTGCATTCGCATTGCACGTTTAAATTTCTGTTAGGCGCCCACCTTCAAATACGGGAATATTTTCTGCATTTGCATTGCACGTTTAATTTCTGTTAGGCGCCCACCTTCAAATACGGGAATATTTTCTGCATTCGCATTGCACGTTTAAATTTCGTTAGGCGCCCACCTTCAAATACGGGAATATTTTCTGCATTCGCATTGCACGTTTAAATTTCGTTAGGCGCCCACCTTCAAATACGGGAATACTTTTCTGCATCGCATTGCACGTTTAAATTTCCGTTAGGCGCCCACCTTCAAATACGGGAATATTTTCTGCATTCGCATTGCACGTTTAAATTCTGTTAGGCGCCCACCTTCAAATACGGGAATATTTTCTGCATCGCATTGCACGTTTAAATTCAGTTAGGCGCCCACCTTCAAATACGGGAATATTTTCTGCATCGCATTGCACGTTTAATTTCTGTTACGCGCCCACCTTCAAATACGGGAATATTTTCTGCATCATCATGGTTTATATATTTAAAAGCCCACACTGGGGCAGAAAAAGAAAAAAAGAGAGGTAGTTTGTTGTTTTGTTTTGAGCAAGTTCAGCTCGGGATCAAGAAAAACAAGAAAATCAACAAAAAGAGAGTCAACAAGAGAAAACAAGAAAATCAACAAAAAAAGAGAGTCATCAAGAAAACAAGAAAATCAACAAAAAAGGAAGATTCTGCATCACCGGAAATGGAAGAAGAGCAAAAGCTAGATTAGGAACAATTGTAATTGTAGGATCATAGCTTAGAATAGCTTCTTCATTTTACATTTTCCCCCCGGTGTAATAAGGAGTAAGTCGGCAAGTCTCAACAGTGTCAATGCAACAGTGAGTCTGGTAGTTTTTAAAACTGCCAGACCTTCCCGAACTACACTGACCTGATTCTTGTTTAGCCCAGGATATGTAGGCAACCTCTAAAGCAGGGTGCGGTCAAAAGGTTTTCCAAAAATCTCCACTGAACCTTAACTGATGCAATCTCCTTAGACCTCAATTTTCTCACCTGACGACCCAAAATAGCAATAGGCTCCACATCATAGGATAAATTGTGAGCACATGATTTTTGCACTAAGCCTTTAAATTCCAAAATTAAAATAAATATGTTTTTGAGTGCAATTACTTGCTTTGTTTGAAATTAGTTATATTTTTGTGTGTTTGAATAAGTAAAAAATTAGAAAAAAAATCAAAAAATAGTAAGTAATTAGTTTGTTAGTTTAGTTAATTAGAAAATTAGCAAAATAGCCTAAGTAGTAGAAATTAAGGAAAAAATAGGCAGAAAATTACCAAAAAATACTAGGAAATTAGAGTAGTTAGTAAATTAGGATTTATAATTTTTCATAAAAGAAAAGAAAAAAATATAAAAGAAAATACATAAAAAATCATTAAAATCAGAAAATGCAAAAAATATATATGCTGTGTAAATAAATCTGGGCCAAATGTGAGTCCAAATGGCCAGCCCAGTCCCTAGGCCCAAAGCAGACCCGGTCCAGGCCTTTAGCGGATTTGATCTCAGCCGTCCATCGTATTTGATCCAACGGCCCCAATAATTAGTTGGTTTCTTTAATTAATTAAGATGTGACGATTGATCCTGGCCGTCCGTTTTATTTAATCCAAGGGTCGAGGGTCTGGGGTCTCATAAGAGACGGAACGACAGCGTTTTAGTAACGCCTGTTCCGAGCCGTTGATCTCTAAAATTGGACGGCCTGGATTACATGTGACATTCAGCCTATAAAAGGCTTATGTCTGAAGACGGCCGCTCACTTTACACTCTTCAACCCTAGAGACGCCGCCCCTGTATCTCTCATCTTCTTCATATTTTCATCATCAGCAGCCATGGCGGCCACCACCTTCCACGGTGGTCGCCGGCCCTTCCAATCACTCCCATCTTCTTCTCCTTCATCTTCATGTCATAACACACCCAAAAAACCCAGAAAACCCCCTGTTCTTCGAAATCCCGGTCACCGGAATCTTCGCCGGTGACCACCAAAGTATGGAGAACCACCTAAAACTAATGCCAATCTCTTCCTCTCTTCATGATCTATCCACCCATACCACTGGCTCCCCTCGAAAGTCCCTTGAACTTCTCGAATATCCCAAAAAGGGTCGTCGGAACCCTAACTCCGGCGACCCCAAGTTCGAACCCCAATCAAGACTTGTTCTTTACCTTCACCCAAACACCCCTCTTCAAGTCAAAATCAAAAAAGGCTCCCCCTTTCGAGCCTAAAAGAAAAATCAGAGAAAAATCAAAGAAAAAAAGATCTGGAAAAGAATAAGAAAAGAGAAAAAGAAGGAATAAAAAGAGCCTGAGAGTCTGAGAGAATGAAAAGGAAAAGGAAAGAGGATAGGAAGCTCGGGGGACCGGCCCCGCAAGCTAAGTCCCCGACCCTAATTTGTTTGCTTTATTTACCTGTTTTGCCTGCTATTTTCTTGTTATTTCTGTGTGTTTAGCATGCTTTTGATCAGTTAGTCGCATGAACTAGGATTTTTATTAGTCTTTGAAGAGTTTTAGTTTATTTGTTTGTTTTTCTGTTTAAAAGATCTATTCTTCTTTATCTTGTTAGTCTTCGTATGTTATCTCTTGTGTTATTGGACTGCATGTTTAACATAAGGGTTTATTTTGAGAAAATCTTGTTCATTCGTCTGATCTTTACTTTCTCTTCATTTCATATCTTTTCATTTTATTACTCGTATGTTTAGATTAGGGACTTTTTATGTTTGTTATGTCTCTTCATGCCTACTCTGTTATTTTTGTTTGATTTGCATGCTTATGAGTGTTTATTTTGTTTCTGTTCATCATGTTATTCTTCTTTGCATGCTTCTCTGATAGACATAGATTATCACCTTAGTTTCTTCTTTGTTTCATGCCTTTCTTTGCTTAATTTCGTATGTTTTAACTTGTTTTAGGGTTCTATAATCATCTTACTCACATCCTTTGTTCTAACTGTTTTAGGTTTAGTTTAACACTAATGATGACTTTCATCTTATTCATCTTCATATGCATATTCTCCTGTTTGTTTATTTTCATGTTCTGTTTCTTCCATGTTTAGTCGTGTTTAGTCTAATACATGTTTAGGGTTATTAAGTGTTTGGTTTGTCTTTCGAGTTCAAAATTAGATCTTGATATTCATGTTCTCTCTTCTATTCTGTTAGGGTTTTTATCTTGTTAGTTTTCAATAGCTCTTCTGTCAACTTACATGTTTGGATCCTGATACTATGTTCAATGGTTTGTCTTTCATTGTCACTCATGATTTGTGTTAGATTACTTTTGTTGGTTTGCAACATCTCAATTGTTTCTGTATCTTCACATGTCTAGTCTTAGTAAAGCTTGGCAATCTTTATTCATCCCTTATCCTGTCTTTAATCTGGGGTTCACTTCTTTGCTCACATGCTGGTGGTCTTATTTGTAGTGCAAGTCTAGTACTTTTGTCATACCATCTCTCATATGTTTTATTTGATGAATGAGTATGCCAATTTGGGGTCTGTTTCTCTTCATGTTACCCTCATATGATAGACTTAGGTTTCTCTTCTCACTGATTCTCCATGTCTTCCTGTTCTACATGTTTCATCTATTGCTGACTGTTTGTGATAGTTTAGTTCTGTGCATGTCTATGATCATTAATCTTAAGGATTTTGGGAATTTTTCAATTGTCATTTGACTTGAACTAGTGGTAACTTAGGCTAGATTGACATAAGTTTGACACTTTGTTACATGAATTGGATGGAATTAATTGATTAACCGGAATTCAACCATATCAAATTTCCCTTTCTGAGTTCTGGATGATTGATGCATTTGTTTGGTTTATGTGGCTCTGTGTACAAAAATATGTTGGAATAACTAAGTTTTCAGTAGTTCTTGTTGGTATGATTAGATGATTAACATTCACTAACCTTAGGAGAATTGGTTATAGCTGTTAGTGCTAGGCTTCATAAAATTGGTTAGTTTTTAAATAGGCTAAAACTGAAAATGATCATAATTAGGCTATAGGTTTAATAATTGGCCTAAGAATGGTCAACCTTGCAAAGGGTTGACCAATTCTATGAGCCCTAACACACAGTCCACCTTAAAACAGTGGCTGGTTGTGCAAAGGGCTATGTCTGCAAATGCAGACTAGCCCAGGCTCTATATTGAGCCCTGAACAGCAAAGTGGCCAAACCTGTAAAGGTTTTGGGCCCAGCTGTTCAGTATATGGCTTTAATAGCCCAAGCTAAGTCTCAACTTGAGACTGGCTAAATTTTAAATAGTTTAAACATAACAATAAAACAGGCTATGCCTGCAAGTAGCTTTAATTAGGAATAAATGGGTCTTAATTGATTGGAATTAACTTAAAAATGGCTAAATTTGAAATAGTTCTTAAAAATGAAACTGGCCAGCCCTTAAATACTAATGCTAGGGCTGGCTATTAGTTAAATAGGTTCAAAATAAGTTAAAATCTGCCCTAGGCAAAGCTAGTAAATCAGCAGTGCCCTTAGGGGCACAATTGGGAATTAAAAAGGTAAAATAGTAACTAGTAAGAACTTAGGAGGGTAATAGGGACATTCATGCTCCTGATTTCTGCAATTTTGCAGAGATTTAGGGGGTATAATGGTCTCCTAAAAATGGGAAATCTGTAAAAATCT
Source organism: Nicotiana noctiflora (assembly GCA_032618575.1). Lineage (NCBI taxonomy): Eukaryota > Viridiplantae > Streptophyta > Magnoliopsida > Solanales > Solanaceae > Nicotiana > Nicotiana noctiflora. The sequence goes on from JASVEL010004799.1 coordinate 179,030, forward strand.
CAAACCCCTAAGGTCATACTAGTAAAAGGCCATAAAAGAGAATCTTTAGAACCTTCCAGCACATGCTGGAAGGGTTTTTAGTAACTGAAATATGGACCAAAGTGTAGAATGAATAATTTTAGGAGGGGGAAGTGGGATTAATCCCATACTTCTTCCCCAAGTATTCAGCCCTAAAGGTTAGCTATAAATATCTCTTAAAAGGGGCTGAAAAGGGGGTTCCATTGGAGAACAATCTGAGCTAATATTAGGGTTCCAACATTGAGCAATCTGAAACTCATACTTAGGCTAATTATTGAGAAGAAACACTAGGAAAACATAGCAATTTAGTAGTGATTATTTCTGGAAATTCCGGGTGGGAGAGCTTGTGGTTTCAATCTGGTTTTTCTGGGCTTTGTTCGATTATCTACTTGGGTTCTTCTCTGATATTCCTGTTGCTGTTTGGCTGTGTTGCTGTTGCTGTGCTTTCCTTCATCACCGTTGCATTGGTCGTTTGAGTCCTTGCTGTTATTTGCTCATTACTTGCCTCCCCTAGAACTCATTGGATCTTTTGCTGAACCAGGTACAAATTCTGCTCAAATGTAATGTTGAAGTGTGGATAAAAATGAAGTTCAAGGAATACTGATGCCTTCTTTACTTCTGTTTTAATTCAATTGTTAGTATAGTAGTGTGTAGATTTGTAACTTTAAAGTAGTATAGCAACTGAAAAACAGAAACAAGAAACAATGTAATAGTTAGTAGTGTAGTGGTAGTGTAGTGTAGATAGCTTAACACTTAGTTTAATTAGGAAAATGCTCTAAAACATAAGTTAATTAGTAATACCTGCAACATTAATAATCTGGAAATGAACTTCATGAAGAAATCAGTAGTGTAATAATAGTTTGATCGTAGATCACTTATCATTTAGTGAAATAGGAATCACGTTGAAAATCGGATTCAATCAACTCACCTGCATGTTTTAGAACAATAAATTCATATAACTAATTTGTTCTATTAACTCGTCTCAAAAGTTCGAATATGAATGGGAAGCGATTTCATTAGGATGAATGGATTGGTGATGAAAGGTGTAGTTAATCATTTAGTTAATCAGTTTAATTACTCTTCATTTTTCCTATAATAGACAGTTTTCTTAGAATTATTTTTAACCCTTAAACAGTAATTAGCATAACTCAAATCCCTTAGTCATTTATTGTAATAATCTGGTAATATGACTAGTAATTAGATCAATAGAAATGAGGATAAAAGTGGCTGGTTAATTTAGTTCTCTTCCTAATTAGTTGTAATCATAGAATTTCCTGTACAGTGGCTCTATTCTTTCAATAAATAAAAGCAATTCTAAGTTCAATCCTATTGATTCATGTCTTCTGGTTTTTGCACTTATTGTTATTTCATATTATACTTATCGGTTTTGGCTCAAATATGCAAGTTATTTTTGAACTACAATGTGAAGTTAATAAAGACAGCAAGAAGAAGTCGCAAGACCCGGGCAGGCCTATTGCGATAGCATTTAAGTAGAAAGAAATCCAGGCCTCAATAAACAATTCGATGGGCCTGGAATGCGTAGAATTAAAGATGACGATTAAGGGAAGAACACAAATAGAAAAATATAGTATATACTTCTTAAGGTAGAGACTTAATAAATTAAAATGGGACGAGCCTCGCCCGAATAACACCGGGGCCCCCATTTAGTAATGATATAAACGCAAATAGACTCGGGAAAGCTAATAGCCAATTCCATAGCTTCTCCCAAAAGATTTAAAAGCCGATAGATGTTACTTTAGGGCACGATTTTAATATACCTTCCTATGAACGAGTGTGCACTTGGTGCGACTCAAATCCAAATCTCGGCAAAGCCGAAATACACCAAAAGTCATAGGCGTACCGGTTGCGGTATGACTCGAGGCGTGTTTCCGCAATGTCGCAAATTCCTAAAAAATGACATTTAACGTAAAAGCACAATATGTTGTTTAAAACTTATAATTGAGTCAAACGAAAGTCAAGAACGCCGGTGGAGCGACCGTGCTAAAACCACGGAATCCGGGAGTGCCTAACACCTTCTCCCGGGTTAACAGAGTTCCTTATCCGGACCTCTGCTTCGCAGACATTTTAAGAGTCAAAATTCCTCGGATTCGGGATTAACCGGTGACTTGGGACACCATTGTCATTCCCAAGTGGCGACTCTGATTAATCTCTAAATATATCCCGAACCGATTGTCCTTAAATTGGAAAAACTCCTTCCCTTACGTTATTTTATCCGTCTCGGGTAATTGAGCGTCGGGGTATACCCTACAAGTGTATTTATACACCTTACGCATGTTGGGGTAGTAAAAAGGGAACAGAGATTCATACGATGTCAGCACCTTGGCCATTTGTTGCTTGGGGTATGAATGTCATTAGGCCAATCGATCCGAAAGCATCGAATGGGCATAGATTAATATTAGTTGCAATCGATTACTTCACAAAATGGGTTGAAGCCATCACACTCAAGTCAGTCACTAAGAAAGCTATAGTAGACTTTGTGCACTCCAATCTCATTTGCCGCTTTGGCAATCCTGCAACCATTATTACCGACAATGCGACAAACCTAAATAGTCGTCTGATGGAAGAAGTATGCGAACAATTCAAGATAACGCATAGAAACTCTACCCCTACCGGCCAAAAGCCAATGGTACCGTAGAAGCAACAAATAAGAACATCAAGAAGATTGTGAGAAAGATGATTCAAAGCTCCAAGAAATGGCACGAAAAGCTGCCCTTTGCATTACTCGGGTATCGTACCACAGTACGTACATCAATCGGAGCGATATTACTTGTTTTTTTATTGAAATGAAGTAGTCATACCCGCAGGAGTAGAAATCCCTTCACTTCGCATAATTGTTGAAGCAGAAATAGAGGATAGTGAGTGGGTTAAAACCCGGCTAGAGCAGTTGTCATTAATTGACGAAAAACAAATGGCCGCAGTTTGCGACGGGCAGTTGTACCAACAAAGAATAGCCCGCACCTATAACAAGAAAGTGCATCCCAGGAATTTTGAAGTGGGAAAACTTATGCTCAGGCGCATTCTCCCTCATTAGCAAGAAGAAAAAGGGATGTTCTCTCCTAATTGGAAAGGTCCATCCATAATCCGAAAGATACTACCGAAAGGAGCACTGTATCTGGGAGACATCGAAGGAAAAGATCCTAAAACAGCAGTCAATGCAGATGCAGTCAAAAGGTATTATGTCTAGGCCTCCTGGTTTGATAGACTTTGTGTAATTGAGATGACGAAGGTTTTCCTTCCAGCTACTCCAAACACTATCAATCCTTCATAAACCCTTTGAGCCGATTTCGTTTCTTTGGTTGCCCTCTTTGGAACACGAAAATACAAAAACAAAAATAAAATAAAAAGAAAAAGAAAAAGAAAAAGAAAAGAAAGAAAATAAAAAGAAAAAGAAAAATAAAAAGACAAAAGAAAAGAAAAACAAAACAAAAACAAAAACAAAATTATTTACCTGAACTACGTTTGACTTGATTTCGAAAGGATATGTAGGCAGCCACTCCCTGAGTTTCAGTCACACCAAAACAAAAATCTCAATTTCCCCAAAAATTTGAAACTGGGAGAAACGATATGATGGTTCGGCTATGAATCCGTCGAAACAGTTTCAAAGTTGTAGTTCCGCCCAAAATCATTTTTACCCCAAAGACCTTGTAAAAGTCCTTCCGATCAATTGGCAAAGGCAGGAAAGTGGCAAACATCATTGATAGAATCAGGTATAATTCAAACTGAGAGAAATAAAATGAGAGAGTCTTATAGGTGAAAACCCCTGGGCATCATTAGGCGAGAGTGAGTAGAGAAAATGAAAACGAGAGAATCCGCTTAGTAAAAACTCGCCAAAGAGCACTATCAGGCAACGGTGAGAAGAGAAATGAGAGAGGTTGAATGGGGAAAATCCGCAAAGGGCGCTATCAACCGAAAAGAAGACATCCCATCAATAAAAGAGTCCTGACAAGATTCCCTGATTTTGAAATGCGGATCAATGGGTTCACGAGAATCTAGAAAGTTTGTGTAGGTCGGGCGTGCAGTCCAAGAAATATGTCATATTCTTTTGAAGCCAGCATGCACCTTAGATAAGTCCTTTTTTTTTCGAAAGGCACGCTCCTCTTTAAAATCATATGCTTGCTTTTTGTATACTTTTTCATTGAATCCATTTCGATTTAACTCTGATTTCGTAACTATTACAAAGAAAAGGTGACAGGACCGGCTTCACAGGGCTCCACCTGGTCAGAGTCGAATAAAATGCCCAACCTCAGCGAGTGCGCCAAGCCAATCCCGATTGATGATGGTGGTCAATGCTTTCGAAGCAAGGAAACGAAAGAAAGTCAAAGGCAAAGGTCCTAAGAGCCGAATAAAGTGAAAAGTCCAGAGCCCACACGGGCGAATCATAATTAAATCCTGAGAGTTGGACCGGGTTGGTTGGAAAAGAGATTTACCCTCGAGGCCAACAAGCAGCAAAGTTTTCAACGGAAAGGGGGTTGGGATCAAGTAGTTGGGATGATCAAAGCCACAAAACCAATCACCGTTTCAAACTAACAAATTGTTGTTTGTTGAAAAATAGGTGCAATCAAAGCAACCATGCAAGAAGCAGGTTCAACCCATAAGAAAATGAAGTGCGCAAGCGCTGAAACAACTTTGCAGCGGGAAAACGACCAAAATGGAAGTTTCCTCCCGAATTATTTCATGCGTTTTGCTAAACAAAAAGGAAAAACACATAAAAAAGAAAATAAAAGAAAAGAAATAAGAAAATAAATGAAAATCCCAAAAAATAATATCCTGGCAGAACCGAGGATTTCTCTGGCATAACCCAAGGATCTTTTGTTTTCATATCCTGGCTAAAAAACCGAGGATCTCCCTGGAAAAACCCAAGGAGCCTTTTCTTTCCAAATCCCAGCCAAAAAACCAAGAATCTCCCTAGCATAACCCAATGAGCCTTTTCTTTCCAAATCCTGACCAAAAAACCGAGGATCTCCATGGCATAAACCTACGAGCTTTTTCTTTCCAGATCCCGGAAAAAAACCTGAGGATATCCCTGGCATATGATCGTTGCAAACTCAACCCTTAGGAAGAGTAGGCTCTGATAACTTTTACCCGATAGTAATTTTCCGGGGTCAATTCCTCAGAGAGCTTGATATTGGAGTCAAGTATTTGTGGAGACTAATTAAGCATTGTATCTCCTAATTTGTCTTCTAACATTTTTGGATTTCTTCAATTAACGACTAATGATTTTTAACTACAATTATAACTAGATTTGCTAAATGATAACACTAAGTTTTATGCAAATAGGAAAAAGCACTAGGGTCGTAGCACTTGCCTAGGTGGCTAATTAATAGGTAATGAATCTCAATGTAAGGATGATAAAGTGGGATACATAGCTAACCGTTGCACTTAACTCTCACTCTCACACCTCTCGGTAGAGAGTGATTTTTTTCCCAATTGGCTCTCTCGAGACCAATTGGGTAGGGAAATTTTCCCAAGCAACTAATGGTTCAGGTAGGGTGATTACTCTCTCGAGGTTTAACCCGTTACTTGGACTACCATTCTCATGGGTCCATCCCAAATCCCTGTTGGGTTGATTGAGAGGACTTAGACTCTTTTTCTCAAGCAAAATCTCAACCCACAAAGCTAGACTTAGTGTTTGCAACCACCAAATCTTAGTTAAAGCATACAAACAACCCAAATACTATACACTCAATACCATCAAAACATTAATCAACAACACCCATTAATTACCCACACTAGGGTTGTGCCACAACCCTAGCTAATGGGTTTTAGCTACTCATAGAATGAATAGAAAAACAAGAAATAATGGTAGGGAATGACATAATATTGAATTAGAAATCAACAACAATTAATTCCACGTTCAAAACCAGTCAAAATAGCCTAAAACAAGCACAAATACGTTGCCTCGAGCTCAGCTGCTTATACACTGTATATAAACTTAACTTAAAAAAGTAAAATATTCTATTTATACTACCCAGGAAAATCTGTACAAAAATACCCCCGAGGGTCTATCGCGGACCGCATGAAAATGAGATGAGGCCGCATAGGGTAAAAGGCCTGCCAAAGTTTGTATTTATGAACCATGAATGCATACCGCAACAAAATGTCACGCGGCTGCATGGGTTAAGTCATGCAGACCTCACACAAATGATGTGCGGCCGCACTGTTGAACAATGCGGACTGTGTGAAAATGTTGTGCGGCCACACTGTAGTTTGCTCTTCCATGCTGGGTCTCTGATCCTGCTTCCACGCGGACCACACTATTTTGGAGTGCAGCCGCATGAGAGTTTTGCTTTAGAATAATTTTTCTTGCCCACAGCATTGCGGACCGCGTAGAAATCAATGAGGTTCGTGTGAGATCTTCCTCCATTATCAGCTCTCTGATCCCCACCTGTGCGTCCGCATGGCAAATCAGTACGGACCGCACAGGGTTCTTGACTTGGGTGGTTTTCCGAGTCTTATTGTGCGGCTGCATGACAAATGTGTGCGATCCGCAATGGCCTCTTAGCTCACATTTCAGTTTCTCTCTTTATGCTTGGCAGATTTCACTCCTTTATTAGCCGATTTTTTTATCTTTGACATCTAATTGCTCAAACCTACAATCAAGCGCAATTTGTAAGCAATTGAGGACTGATTTATGTTAATTTATTCACAAAGCTTAGGCAAAGATGGGTATAAATCATGTAAAAATCATAGTAATCAACTCCCCCAAACTTAAACCTTTTCTTATCCTCAAGTAAACAAGACAAGAACTACCCCTCAATGAAAAACATCTAAGAAATTCCCTTTGTCCTAGGGATAACCTCAATTGCATCAATTGGGACTAACAATTGCCCTCAAAGTAAATGCATCATCAACACGTTTAAAGCTTTGAAAACATTATGGATCAAGTGTGACACAAGAACCTCAAGAGTTGACACATTTCATCACTGAACCTTTTGCAAGAACTATGGTCATTGTGGAACCCAAACTTACACATCCCCGACTCTCCCTAAGTGAACCTCACCATTTAGAGTATTAGCACACAATTTGAGGTGGAAGGATTTCTCCCTCATCACTCTCAAAGAAGATACCCTAAGTTCGACTCTAGGTACCATATGCTTGCCCTTCATGTAAGTATCCACTAATGAGAGCTTCCCTTAACTCTAGATCATATATGGCTTTTGAGGAGTCACAGTCACTGTGAAGGCTTTTCGGTATTGGTGGGATATGCTTAGTTTACGTTTGCTCTTCCCTTAAGAACTTCTTTTGGTGTGCTTTGGCATACCTCATTTAAGTAATCCTTCTTGAAAGGGGTTAGAGGGACAACATGTCACTCTTTCTTGTGCACTTCAAGACATTTTCTCCTTTTTGTTCCCCTTTTTCACATCTTTTTTCTTTTCTTGATAACTTTTGGCTCCCTTTTTGGGTTTCACTCACTTTTGCCTTTCGTTTGCTTATTCTTTTTGTCATTGCCCTTTTCTTTTTCCTTTGGCTTTTATGCCTTTTTATCACATTGGTGCCTATCTTGCCTCTCCCCCAAACATAGATATTTGCCATTACTTAAGGGAAGACTTAGGTTCCAAGAGTGAGTTTCATCAAAATGGGTATAGGCTTGTGACTTTTGGTTCATGAAATAAAAAGTTCAAGGCTCAAAAGGGGTGAACTAGGGATCATTCTATTGGTGGCTCATGAAAAAGGATCAATGGGATATTGTTGGATCAAGGATAGACTACAATCACTTCACGTGTCAAGTTTCACCCATAATTTTGCCTCAACAAACATTCGGGGCAAGTTCTAGATTATTGGCACGAAACTTGGGCTCACAAATTAAGTCCTCACCACACATACACTCAAGGATTGCCAGGAATGGAGTTGAGGGCCCACAATAACCGTTAGTATACTTCAAGCGCACAACGGTTCAATATAGCCATATGATGATTGTTTGGTCAACGCAAGAGTCTCAAGGCCACAGCTTTCACCTTCCTAAATACAACTCAATGTCCTCGACCATGAGATCAAGGGCAAATGTGCTAGGCCCAAGTGAAGCTTTTCTTGAGGTACCCTTAACTACCAAAAACTTGAAGAAAATAAAGAAAACAAAAAAAAAACTGACTCGACCTTTAAGAAAGTTGTCACGCTATCTATCATTGGGAAGAGCCACCCGGTTCACACAACACTCTACCCTTGGAAAGAATCGTGGCATAAAGAATACCAAGGGCTTATTTCAATATCCAAAACAAAAACCTAAATAAGCCACTTGCCTAACTTTGCAAATATCATGAAAAATCTAACGAAAATAGCAAAACCAAAGAAAAACCATCAACTGATAACCAAACGAATATGTACACCAAGATAGTAGAATACACAACTAAAGAGATTCAGAATTAAAGTTTATATACAGTCCAACTATGTCAACGAATGTACTGAAAAGAAAGAAAGAGTGAATATATATATATATAGAAAAATATATACAATCATCCAGTTTTAACAAAAAAGTAGGGCCACACCCCCATGAATAAGAGCTAGCATTGTCCTCAATGCTAACTACCAAATATAACATCAAAAAGGAAAGAGCAAGGGATATATAAAATGGCCCCTCAAGCCACATCTGCCAGGCTATGCTGCTCGGTGGCTCCTGTGAGCACGTCAAAGAGGGGCAGCTGTGAGCACGTGATTTTTGCCCTAAGCAATTATATATATATATACAAAAATAATTTTTTGTTTGTAATTATGTGATTTAGTTGAAATAATAGTGTTTTTGTTTGAAAATAAAATTGAAATAAAAATTACAAAAGAAATCTATTGGAAAATATCATAAAAATATTAAAATTCAGAAAAAAATCAAGTAAAATGGCAAAAATTCCAGAAAATTAAGAAAAAAATCAAGAAAATAATAAATAAAGTAAATATAGATGTTGAAAATAAATACAAAAAGAAAAATACAAAAATACAAGAAGAAATAAATAAAATACAAGACAAAACACAATATAAAATATAATTTGGGCTAAATATATAAGGAAATACATATATATACCAAGCCCAAAATACACTAGGCCCAAACAAAATAAGCCTGGTCTGCCTAGGCTTATAATCAAAACGATGCCGTATCAACCAAATAAATCCCAACCGTTGATAATTTGAATCGTATGGACCAGAAGAGGCGGTTCCATTATAAACCAAACGACGTCGCATATAGAAATAATCCAAGCCGTCCAATACAATAGATCAAACGGATGAGGCAATGTCTCATTAAAGTGAAACGACGTAGCATAGGTAAAACGATCCTAGCCGTCCAAGCATATAATCCAACGGACCTAAAGAGATCCTTCATTAAACCATACGACAACGTTTTGAGGGCCAAACGATCCTGGCCATTCATTCAATTTAATCCAACAGCCAACGATCAAAATCATATAACCAATATATATTACCCTTCTCTGTTTATTCAGGCCATTATACACACATGTACAAACCATAAAAAACCCTAGCCGCCTGAGACCCATCTTCTTCCTCCTCCAGTCTCTCATGGAGACTCCCGGAAAGCCATGCCTCAGCCTTCGTCGCCTGCTCAGGCAAGCCTCAAACACCATCTCCACCACCCAAAAACCTTTCAAGCCACATTAACCCTGACCAAAACCAAAAGACGTCCCTGTTCTTGAAACTCCGGTCGCCGGAACCCTAGCCGGCGACTTCACCAAGTATGAACCAAGGTCCGAAATTAACACCCTTGAACCGTTTTGAGGTGATCTACCACCCGATCTAGATAGTTTCCCTCGAATCACCCTCAAACGTGTCGAATATCAGAAAAACACTCGCCGGAACCCTACTCCGGCGAGTACCAAAATTAACCCCACCCCCAAAGTACTACCCCATGTCTCTAGACCACCCCCATATACACTAAAATCGAACCCAAAGCCCCATCTGAAAAGTCCAGTACTTAGAAGACCAAACGTCTTCAAGGTTCTAAAAATCTAAAAGCATCTTTGGGGTTCGAATTTTAAGGCTGGATTTTTGAAAATTCAGAGATTATTACAGATTTTGAAATCAAAATAGTTCTAAAGTTCTGAAGCATACAACTAAGGATTATATAAGCTGATTAACTTGAGTTCTATTCTGGGGATTTCTGTGGGGTCGATTCTTCATTAACTCATCTCGACTTTGCTGGATATTCTAATTTTACTTGGGTTGATTTGTTGGGTTCAATATTTGGAATTTTTGGTAGATGTGTTGTTGTGACTGAATTAGCTCATTGATGTTGTTGTATTGTTGTTATTGGTTGCTGACTATTCTTCTTCTCCAAAACTCTAGACTCATCGATTTGTTTTGAACCTAGTACACACTTTTGACCTGAAGTTGTAATGAGCTGTTGATTGGAGAAAATGATATACAATTGTGTTTTTATGCATTTTCATGTACTTATATTCTATTATGTAGTTTAGAAGTATTTAGATTTCTGTAATTCATCTAGGACCTGGTTGTAATAATTCGTAGACTATCAATATATTCTACTCGATAACAGTAGGATAAATGAGCTAGGTAGGGATTATCACCTAAAACCGGCTAAAACACAATTAACACACTTAGATTTATAACTATTCTGAAACTTGACATGTAATACCATACATAGATATTTTCGTAAACCAAGTTCTGAATCAGCGTCAATTAATTCAAAAAGCGTGAGTAGCAGGATTTTAAATCGTGATTAATGTTATATCACTAGTGAAATTAGTTTAGCTACAGAACTCGTATTAGTTTGTTGTGATATGGTGACCTGAACGTGGTTGTAATAATAGTGGAAATTCAAGCATGTCTAGTTGAAATTTAGAATACTGTTTTTTTTTTCAGTTTAATGAGAATGATAATAACTCTGTAAATAGTGTATTTATTAATAAAAAGTTCATAGATTCATACTCTGTTAATATAGTAGTAAAATAGCAACAATTAGATTAAACTAGTGTTGACGTAATTCTAATTAATTGACAACATTGAAATCAGTAAGGATCAAAAATGTAATATGCCATTATTTGAAATAGTTAATTGTCAAGTATTTGATTGCAGTATTGTTGTTTAAATATTGATCTGCTCTGATTCCGCTTTAGACATAAATAACATGGGCTTCGCCAGGAATACAAGCCCATATTTAATTGAGATGGCATTTATGCCTTGGGATAGAAACATAAATGTTAACTGGAACTCAGCTGTCTGGCTGCACCTGAGTGCAATAATATGAGGAGGCCTGGATTTCAGGCCCAATAGCATATAAAAAAGGGCCAGAATCCCATTAAAGGATAATACAAATAATGACATAAAATCTGAAACATTTATATCTAAGGAAAAAAAACTGAAATAGAAAATATAGTATACTTAGGAAAAAACCTTAATAAAAACGGAGATGAGCCTCGCTAAATCACAAAAGCATAGTTGTGGGGCCCTCGATAATTTCAAATAAAAAATGTTAGAAATTGGAAAGACCATTTAGCAAATTTCACGGTCTCTCCCAAAAATAACAAGATGTAGACACCTTAGGGCACTATTTATAATAAATATACATTCCTAATACGAGTGCACATTTATGTGACTCAAATCAAAATCCCGGCGAAGCTGAAATGAATCAAGGTCACAAGCGTACTGGTTGCGGTGTGATTCGAAATGCGTTTTCGCAACGTCGCAAAATCCTAAAATTAACCAAAGTGGAACATTAATAGCATTTGAAACTAAGGCATATAAGGAAATCAGATATTACAAATATGGCAATTGAGCGACCGTGCTAAAACAATGGAATTCGGGAGTGCCTAAGATCTTCTCCCGGGTTAACAGAATTCCTTATCCGGATTTCTAGTTTTAGGGACTGTAAAACAGAGTCATAATTTCCTCGGTTCGGGATTAAATTAGTGACTTGGGACACCATTATTTTCCCAAGTGGCGACTCTGAAATTTAATAAATAAATCCCGCTCCGATTGTCCTTAAAGTGGAAAAACACCTTCCTTGTTGTTATTATTATATCCCTTCTTGGTGTGTATTAGTAAATAGCGAGGTATACTTATTTAAAAGTGAAAAAAGGAGGTGTGATAGCTCTGGCGACTCTACTGGGGATAAGCAACCCAGAACTTCGGTTCAGGGTTTAAGAATTCGAGCTCGATTAAATTGCTATTTTTGATATTATCTGATTTCATTATATGCTTTGATCAATGTGCTACATGTTTACCGCTTTGATATTATGTGAATTGTATATATAAATTATGCCAAAAACCATTCCTTTCTTACCTCCGGGGATGTGCTTACGGTTGAGACACCCCTTTCTGTTAAGTCAATACCCAATAAGAAAATAGAGGCCGGATAAGTTACAAAGCTGGACGATCTCGCGGGTCTCCGGTACGTAGCCTCCTCCTCGATCCGAGTTGTCCACTCGGGTACACAGTCTAGTACCACAAAAAATCAAGATATTGAGCCTAGATTTAGGACGTTTATTTGCATCATATCTGACTTAGGGGACTTAACACAGGGGTTGGGTCCGTCTAGGACAGGTGACCCGGAAATCGAAGATCGAGCATATTATATGTTGCATTTATTTGTCCTGGATTATTATGCTGACCGGCTAAATACCTGAAAACAAAAAGAGAGAAAATTTTAGAATAGAAATACCGAATATTGGCGAAACGCTGTTGAAAATTTGAAAAGAATGTTGAAAATAGTCGGAACAATTTTGTTGAAATAATTGGTCTTAAAACAATTTGACCGAACTACACAGGTTTGATTAGGCGAGATACGTAGGCAACCTGTGATGGGTCCAACCACCCCTTTCAGAAAAATAACCAAAAAATGTCGAATTTTTAGATTTCAATAAAATCAAGGTGATGTCGTTTTTGAAAATAGCCGAATGTTCCAAAAGGACGCCGGAAGGCTGTTTGTGTAAAAATGGCCGCTTTGAAGTCATTTCTTTTTCTTTTAAACAGTCTTGAAACTTTCAAAAAAAGGTTAACTCTTTTAAAATAAGTGAAAATTGTCCTTGGAATTTTTTTTTTCTTTTTGAATAAATCGCGTTTAATAAATGTGTAGGATTAGCACAATACAAAATGAACCCTTTGCACTAATGAACAAGATCCCTTTGGAGTTGTGATTGTGGTGGAATGATCTAGGCCAAGATGGACAGGATTGGGTCAACAAATAGTTAAAAGATCATACTGGGCTCCCAAACATAGTACCTCGGGGTGATATTATCCGAGCTCTAGTTGCTTGCTGGGATCCCGCACACAATGTGTTAAGCTCACTCCGACATTGGAGGAAATTGCCAACTACATCGGGAAGGGAGAGGTTCCCTTAAAAGACAAGTATCCGGTGGCTCCAAGGGCTATTACAGTGCACATATTCCTCGACTCCTTAAAGATTGCTAGAAATGTTCAGAATGGCGACTTGGTTCACGGGTTATGCACTATGAACTTTACATACCGCAGATATGGCCACGTTGGAGGATTTAATGATCCAACAAACAAACTCTGCAACAAAGCGAACCAGGCTAAGTGGGAGGAACACAAGCGTTTTGCCTTTATGGTAACCTTTTTGGGATTGATCATATTTCTGAGGAAAGATTGGAATACTGACATTAGAGTTGCCGGAATTGCCTGTACTCTCATTGTAGAAGATAACAGTACGTTAGCACCAATGATAGTGACCAATATCTTCCGTGCTCTCACGGCCTGCGAAGCGGACAAGATTTCTTCGAGGGGTGTAATTTACTTCTTCAAATGTGGATGACAGAGCATTTATGCCCCCACCCTCAGTTTTCAAGATATGGATCATCTGAAAAGACGTGTATCGAAGAAGTCTACGTGAGGACAAAAGAGACCAAGTTGCTAGAAGGCTCGAAAGGTTGGATCACATATTTACGATCACTGACTGCTAGCCAGATAGATTGGGCATATGGATGGTTGCCCCACAATAAAGTTATATATATGTCAGCGGAAGGGTCATATTTTCTATTAATGGATCTCAAGAGCACACAACCTTATGCGCCATACCGGGTATTAAGGCAACTTGGAAGATATCAGGTTGTGCTGAAGGATGGGGACCTCAGCCTTCAAGCAATAGAAATCAGTCCTGATGGGCAATTCCCGGAAGCAAAAATTCGGCAAATATGGAATGAATGCCAATGTCTGAGAATAGACACTTGTGTGAGAGATCGGGCTAGAGGAGAAGTATCACCGGGATATTCCGCATGGTACCGCAGAGATGTTGAGAATGTGAGACTGATGAAGAGGCCTTATATGCAAGAGTTTGTCGAGCAGTCTGAGGACCAAAAAGATTGGATGGCCAAGGAAAATGAATATCGAGCCAAAATCAGCATGTTGGAAAAATAATTCCAGGACCTCAAATTCGAAAGCAACCTACAAGCAGCAGCCGATGAGGGTGAAAAGAAACAACTGAGAAAAGAAAATGAAACTTTAAAGGCTCAGATTGTGAAAATGAGAACAACAACCGAAACCCCAGCTCGACTTGCCCGAGATGAGAAGCTAATTGAAAATCTACGGCGCAAGGTGAACGATTATAGCTTCGATCTACATAAAGCTGAGAAGGAATTAGTTGGGGTTCGGAAACAATTGGCCAATAACACCGAAGAAAGAGCTCGGATGGTTCGACAGTTAAAAGAAGAACATAATGTTGAAGTAGCCAGATTGAGGAAGAAGATCATCACAGCCGAGCTCAAAAGTAGTAAACAAACCAAAGATTTTGATTTAGAGAGAGAACATTGCTACATGGCCATGGCTCGATTAGAATTGGAGCTACAACAACTTCAAAAGAAGAACCAGCAAACATTAGATGCTCGAGCCGAACAGATTGGTAGGTTGCTTCAAGAAAAAGGGGTCATCACGAAAAGAATTGTCAACATTGCTCAATAAATTATGCGGAAATGCCAACTGTGCGAGGATATGACTCAATCAACATTTACATCAGCAGTAATGATCTTTGTAAAACAAGTAATGACCGACCTGGACAAATTCCAAAGGGGATTAGCATATAGGCTCGCGGTAAGACCGAACGATGTCTCGCGGGCACTAGGAGCTTTAATGTATTCATAGGGCATGTATTTTTGTATTTGTATTTTTCTGCATTTTAAAAGTTGTAGTGCAACATCATTTGTAATTGATGTTTAATATCAATGAAAATTCAAAAGAAATTGTCATTATCTTTCTCTTATATGTGCAAATTGCTTGAGCGATAGGCAAACATATAGAATCGAAAAACGAAAAAATAGAAAAAAAAAGGGGAAAAGAAGAAACAATAAAATAATGATGGGTGGAAACAAAAGAAAGAAAAAGAAAAAGCGGAAAAAGAAAATTGGTGGGTCAAAAGAAGAATAATGCTGGGATGACGCATAATTACTAGGCAAAAATTGTGTTTTTAAAACTCGTGATGTTTATCCATTATGATCTAACTATTAACAAGTTTTTGTTATTGATGAGTATTAGATAAAAAATAGTTAGCAACTGGCATTCTGGCACATCACAACTACAACAATCGTTCTGAAAGCATGACAAAAGCGGTAACCCAAGAAATTGAGCCTATAGTCGTGGATCCCTTGCAAGAGGAGGAAGTAACAGATGTGACTAGCATGAAGGAAGAAATGTATAAGTTGAAACAACAGATGTCAGAAATGTACCAGGCTTGGTCAAGGGGGCAACCGTTACCTTCTTACCCAGCTAACCCCACATACATTCCTCCCTCAAACCCAAACCAAGAACCACCCACCATAAATTCATCTTCTACATATCCTGCTTACCCGCATTATTATCCCACTACATCACAAGTACCACCATCTCTGCGTAACAAGCTCCACCACCACCACCCCAGGCTGCTCCTGTGTATCTGGCACCACCACCAGTCACTTTACATAAATCCTCTAGAGAGCCTGTATTTCATGTTCAAGATAATCATTACTACCCTCCAGAACCCATCTTCAGGCAACATGATTCTTACACCCCACTCATCGACATGGCAGAGGAGGAGAAACCTATTAGAAACCTTGAACAAGAGGAAATGGCCAGGAAAATGAAGAGCCTTGAGAAATTATTTCGTAATATGTAGGGTCTGGGAGGCCAAGTTAGTGTTGCATACAAGGACTTATGTTTGTTCCTTGAGGTACAGCTACCTGCCGGGTTTAAACTATCAAAATTTGACATGTATGATGGCCATGGTGATCCAGTGGCCCATCTCAGAGTATATTGTAGTAAAATGCGTGAAGCTGGAGGAAAGGATGAACTACTTATGGCCTACTTGCGTCAAAGCCTCAGTGGTTCGGCATTGGAATGGTACACCCGTCAAAATCATACCCGGTGGTTCATTTGGGATGATTTAGCTCAATCATTTGCAAACCATTTTCAATATAATCTGGAAATCATCTCTGATAGATTGTCATTGACTAAGATAGAAAAGAAACTTGGAGAAAGCTATCGGGAGTACGGTTTCAGGTGGAGGGAAAAGGCGGCCCGTGTGGATCCACCAATGAAAGAAGGAGAAATGGTAGATTGTTTCCTACAAGCTTTAGAGCCAATATACTACGGACATTTGATGTCTGCTATCGGAAAGACCTTTAACGAGGTAGTAAATATGGGGAGTTTTGTGGAAGAAGGTCTGAAGACGAATAAGATTATGAGCTACTCAGCTATCAAGGCTACAAATCAAGCAATTCAGACGGGAATAAGAGGGTCAATTGGAAAGAAGAAGAAGAAGATGAAGAAGAAGGAAGAAGTGGCGGTTATTGAAGAAAGATCTTGGTCCCGCGGCCCCAACCCATATCATCATCATCCTTGCCCATACCAACCGTATCCGCCAACACCATATAACCCACATCCACAATATTATCCTCCAATCGGTCCCCAATTTTCTGTCCAGCATGCTCAATCTTACCCACCGCCTCCAGCTTCATGGCGTACCCCAGCTCCTCAGAATGTCTACCATGCACAAAATGCCTACCCACCATAAAAAACCTACAGAAATCCAAACCGAACCAACTTCCGTCCTGACCCTGAAGTAAAAGGTGACAGGGCTCAGAGAAAAAGAACATTCACTCCTCTAGGGGAATCATAGACCAGTCTCTTTCACCGATTGAGAGAATTAGGGATGTTGAACCCAATTGAACCTAAAATTTCCAACCCTCCACCCAGAAATTTAGACCAATCTGTCTGTTGTGAATACTGTTCTGGGGCATCGGGACATGACACCAAGAAATGTTGGCATTTAAAGTCTGCAATACAAGAACTCATTGACTCCCGAAGAATTGGTGTGCAAGCAATAGAAACTCCCAACATAACGCAAAATCATTTGCCAGCGCATCATGAGACACATATGATAGAGCTAGTACAGGGAGAGAGCAGCAAAAAACCTTCTTAGACGGTGATGACGATTAAAGCAAACAACAAGGTTGATGAGAAAGTTGAAAGTGAGAAAGTGTCAATTGAGTCACCAACAAAACAGTCATCACTGATAATTGACCCTGAGCCAGTAAAAGTGATAGTACCTAGGGTGAAGCCCATAATGACTGTGAAGGGGGTTTATATAGAGCCAGTGGTTATCAAACAAGTTGTACAGATGCCGGTTGTGAGTACCAAAGCTGTACCTTGGAATTATGATAAGGTGACAGTAATGTATAAAGGGAAAGAAGTCAAGGGAGAAATTTGTGAAACTCATGGTTTGACCCGGTCTAGGCGATGTTTTGCCCTGGATGAGTTGAGAAAGACAAAAGTGGTGAAAGAAAACCCAGCTTGTGTGAAGAAAGCAGTCACCGAGGAAGAAGCTGAGGAATTTCTAAAGAAGATGAAAGTTCAAGATTACTCCATAATCGGGCAATTGAGTAAGATGCCCGCTCAAATATCATTGTTATCCCTACTAATTCATTCTGATGATCATAGAAAGGCATTGATGAAGATTCTAAATGAATCCCATGTACCCGAGAAAATCTCGATATGTCATCTGGAGAAAATAACAAACAAGATCTTTGAGACAAATAAGATAACATTTTCGGACTGTGAGCTACCGCTAGAAGGGACAAAATATAATAAGGCATTATACCTCACGGTAAAATGTGAAGAATCTGTAGTAACTCGTGTTTTGGTGGACAACAAGCACCAATAGTTTTGTCCATTGTCAACTCTAGGGAAGCTGAAAGTTAATCATGAGAGGATACATTGAAACAGTGTATGTGTGTGGGGGGTTTTGATGGAGGCGGAAAGAACACCGTGGGAGATATCATACTAGAACTTGCTATTGGACCAGTGGATTTCACCATGGAGTATCAAGTGCTAGATGTCGCTGTATCATACAACCTTCTGTTAAGACGTCCAAGGATCCACGCTGCGAAAGCAGTACCATCTTCTTTACATCAAATGGTAAAATTTGAGTGGGAGCAACAAGAAATAATAGTTCACGGGGAAGACGATGTTTGTAATGTTATTACACCATTTGAGGAAGTTGAAGGAGATAAAGGTATGTGGGTGTATCAAGTAATGGACACCGTGACTGTGAACAAAATATCTGAAGGACAAAATATGCCAGAACCCACGGTGACCCCTGCAGCGGTCATGGTCGCCAAAGAGATGATAAAGAATGGGTTCTCTCCGGGAAAGGGTTTAGGAGCTACCTTGCAGGGTATAACACAACCAATTCACCTTCCAGGCAGCACTAATACTTTTGGCTTGGGCTTCAAGCCAACCATTGCTGATATACAGAGAGCTAAGAAATTGAAAAAGAAATGGTGGACCCTCCCCAAACCTATCCAAAAATTGTCCAACTCATTTGTCAAGCCTGGTACATAGAGACATCTGGCAACTGTCATGCCAAACCGTACAAAGATAAAATCGGATGAAGAACTGATAACTAGGAATTTTGCATGCTTTTAAACCCCTTCTTGCCTTAGCTTTGTGCATAAAATGTGTTTAAATGGCATTGAATTGCTTACAAGTGCGCTATTTTGCAGGTTTGAGCGAAAAAGGATGAATATCATCAAAGCGGCTCAAAAAGGAGTGAAACCGCCAATGTGTCAAAGAAGACTAGAAGGACTTCAAGGAAACCTGTGCGGACCGCACTGTTTTGGTGTGCAACCGCACAGGATGGTTCAAAGAAGGAACGAGTCCCAGCTTTCACTACGCGGACCACACTGATTTGGTGTGCGGCCGCGCAGGAATAATCTGAGAAGGCCAATCTCCCATGCAGATCCACGCGGACCGCGTCCACAAGTGTGCGGTCCGCAATGAAAATGATCAGAGCAAAAAAATGTCTAAGGAACAAGTCCCACACGGCCGCGTGCCATATCAGTGCGGCCCGCGTGGGTAAAGGATCAGAGAGTTATTTTTAAGGGATTTATTCAGTGTGACCGCATGACAAATGTACGCGGTCCGCGTTACTGTACATGCGCGACCGCATGACAAATGTATGCGGTCCGGGTGACCTGTTCAAGCAGCAGACCTTCAGTAGCCCAATTACCCTACACGTCCGCACGACAAAAGTGTGCGGTCCGCGTGAGTCCCGCAGGGGCATTTTTGTTCGGAAATTTCAAGGTAATATAAATAGCTTCTTTTTCTTTTTAGGTTATGTTATATACTACACAGTGACGGCTGAGCTCGTGAGACACTTAGATACCCCTATTTTGGACAATTTTGTATTAAATTAACATTAGATTTCAATTCTAATTAATTACCATGTCAATTTTATCTTCAATTTCTTCATCTTCTTCAATTTCTATGGCAAGCTAAACCCATAGCTAGGGTTTTAGCCCAACCCTAGTGTGGGTAATTAATGGGTTAGATTACTAAATGCAAGGATGATTGTGGGTGATTGATTTTGGGTTGATTGAATGTATTTAATTGGAATTTTGTGGTTGCAAACATGAAATCTATTTTTGTGGGTTTGGTCTGTACTTGAGAAAGAGAGTCTAAAAACTTCTCAATCAATCCCAACAAGGACTTGGGATGGACCCATGAGAATGGTAGTCCCAAGTAACGGGTATAAACCTCGAGAGAGTAATTACCCAACTTGAGCCTAAAGTTGCTTGGGCAAATTAGCCTACCCAATTGGTCTCGAGAGAGTCAATTGGGCAAAATTGTTCTCTCTACCGAGAGGTGTGAGAATGAATGCATAGAGTAACGACTATCCGATAATCCCATACATCATCTTCGCATTGAATTTCTATACCTATTAGTTATTCCACCTAGGTATAAGCTACTTCCCTAGTGCCCTCTCCCATTAGCAAATTACAATTAGAATTAACCTTAGCATAATCTAGATTACACAATAGTAGTTGATACACTAGTTTATAAATTGAAAACACCAAAACTGTTTGAAGTCAAACTAGAAGCCAAAATCCAATACTAGTGCGACATAATTATTCACTCCAATATCTAACTCCATGAGGAATTGACCCCGAACCACTATTCGGGCAAGAATAGTTGTGCCCTCTCATACCTTCGGGTTGAGTTTCGTACGATCACTTTTTGGTGCCGTTGCCGGGGAGTTAAACGGTGTTGATTAATTGCATTGCTAGTGTTGTGTTTTGCTTCTTCTTTCTTTCTTTTACTAATTTTCTTGATTCAATTTAATAGGTACAAATGGCGGAAAATGCTAATCTTCCCCTTGGCGATGCCATGGCGGGGGAGGAGGTAGAGGATCTTGAGCAAGATGACTTTCCGGTACAAAATGTACCACGAAGGGCTCGAAATGCTAATGCTAATCAACATGACCAAATTCCAGACCCTCTTCCATCACTGACAAGGGTTGCACCAAGAGCAATGACAAATCAAGGATATGCTAGTGCCATTGTTCCTCCCCGAATCCAGGCGGGGAACTTTCAAATTACAAATGTGATGCTGACATTATTGGAGAAAAGAGGGTATTTTACCGGCACCTCAAATCAAAATGCCTACAAGCACTTGAAGGGGTTCGTAGATACTTGTTGGGGATGCAAACAAACCAATGTGTCCGAAGATGCTTTGCGATTGCGGCTTTTCCCTTTCTCATTGAGGGGTAAGGAGCTAGATTGGTTGGAGAGGTTGCCGAATTAATCAATCACTACATGGGACAAATTAGCGGATAAGTTCATTGCCAAGTTCTTTTCCCCGACTCATATGGCGGCATTGAGAGATGAGATTCTAGCTTTCAAGCAAGAACCAACGGAGCCGTTGCATGAAATTTGGGAGAGGTATCGAACTATGGTGAAAGAGTGCCCTAACAATGACATGACCGATGCTATGGTTTAACAAACTTTCTATAGGGGAATCAACACGGCGAACCAATGCATTGTGAACCAATTAGCGGGAGGCAATTTCATGAAGTTATCTTTGGAGGAAGCATGTGATGTAATGGACCAAATGGCCGACACTTCATGGGCATGGCAAAGTCGGGCGAATGTACCTCAAGGAGATCCGAATGTTATTCATCTACATAAAGAGTTGCATGACCATGGACAAGCCATTGCCGAGCTCACTACAACCATGAATCAATTGGCAAAAGCTCAACTTCAACAAGTGCAAGACCCACGCCAAGTGAATTCTATGAAGAATGTGTCAATGTTGAAAAGAAGGAATAGAGGGCAACAAGCGCAACAAAGCCAATATGACCAAAATGAGAACAACAATGATGGAGGATTTTCTAATGATGGCTTTGATGATCAAGATGAAGATTGTCAATATGTGAACAATTTCCAAGGCAATAGAGGGAATCAAAACAATCAACAATGGTGTTCCCAAGGTAATTGGGGGAACCAACAAGGAAGAGGTAATTGGAATAATAACAACAATAGTAATGATGGTGGAGAGTCGAACAATCAAGGAAATAATTGGAACAATCAAGGAAATAGTGGTGGCAATTGGAGTGGCAACAATAACAATTGTGGGAACAATAACAATCAAGGCGGTTGGAACAATGGTGGCAATCAAAACAATCGGGGGCAAGGTTTTCAAAGAGCTACTATGTACTAACAACCCAACAATTCACCCCCTTTCCATTCACAAGGATCAAGTTCTTTGGGCAATGATATGGGTCACATTGAAATCATGTTCGAGCAAATGATGAAAAAGAATCAAGATTCGGATGCCCAACTAGCTTCTCAAAATACTTCAATCCGGAATTTGGAAGTTCAAATCGGCCAACTTTCTCAATCTTTGAACTCCCGACCTAAAGGTGCACTACCAAGTGACACGGTGGTGAACCCGAAGGGTGGGAATAATCATGTGATGGCCGTGACAACTATGAGTAGAAGAGGCGGTATTGTAAATGCCTCAAATGAGAATCGAGTTGTGGATGCGGAAGCTTATTTGAATTATGATGACATGCAAATGAATTATTATCATGTGTTTGAGCCTATTGCAACAAATGATGTGAGGATTGAAATTGAGGATGAGGCCGGGATTGAGTCCCAAGATACCGTGAACCCGTCTAGGGAACACATCATTGATATTCCCGAGCCATCTATTCCAAAGGCCAAGGCACCCTTTGCTAAGGCCTCCTCCACCGTATCCTCAAAGATTGGCAAAGCAAAAAGGAGATAATCAATTTAATAAGTTCATAAAGATGATGAAAAGCTTGACCATTAATGTGCCCTTGGTTGAGGCACTTGAACAAATGCCCGGGTATGCGAAATTTATGAAGGATTTGGTAATGAAGAAGAGGTCGATGGATTGTGAAACGATAACGATGACTTACCAAGTGAGTACCATAGTTCATTCCATGGTTCCTAAGCTAGAAGACCCCGGAGCCTTTACCATCCCTTGTACAATTGGAAGTGCTAATTTTGCCAAAGCACTTTGTGATTTGGGTGCTAGTATCAATCTCATGCCATATTCCGTGTTTAAAACCTTGGGTATTGGACAAACCCGTCCAACGTAAATGAGGTTGCAAATGGCGGATTCTTCTATGAAGAGGCTTTTAGGAATTATTGACGATGTGCTAGTGAGAGTTGACAAGTTTATCCGACCGGCCGATTTTGTTATTCTTGATTCTGAAGTTGATTTCGAAGTGCTTATCATTATTGACAGGCCATTCTTAGCTACCGGGAAAGCTCTTGTGGATGTTGAAGCAGGAGAATTGACATTTAAGGTCGGTGATGAGAAGGTGGTTTTTCATGTGTGCAAATCCATGCGCCAACCAAATAGCACCGAAGTGTGCTCGTTTGTGGACATTGTCACGGCGGTGATAGTGGATGACACAAGCGCCATGATCAATGTTGAGGATCCACTTGAGGTGATACTTTTAAACATGGAGACCAATGAAGATGCCGAACGTGTGGAATGTGTAAATGCCTTACATGGTATGGGCTCGTATCCTTATGAGCCAAGGAAGCTATCATTGGATCTTGAGAACCGCAAGACTCCTCCCACAAAGCCATCTATTGAGAAGCCACCGGTGTTGGAGTTGAAACCACTTCCTCCTCACCTCAGGTATGAGTACTTGGGTCCCTATTTTACTTTGCCAGACATTCTTTCTTCTTGCTTGACTAACATGTAGGTTGACTCCACTTTGGCGGTCTTACAAAAGAGGAAGCGAGCGATTGGATGGACATTGGCGGACATTCGGGGAATAAGCCCCGTGTTGTGCATGCACAAAATAATATTGGAGGAGAATGCTCGACCATCACTTAAGCACCAAAGAATATTGAACGAGGCTATGCAAGAGGTTGTCAAGAAAGAGATTATAAAATGGTTGGATGTCGGGGTGGTCTACCCCATCTCGGATAGTTCTTGGACCTCTCCGGTCCAATGTGTTCCAAAGAAGGGTAGCATGACGGTTGTCACCAATGCAAATAATGAGCTAATTCCTACTCGTACTGTTACGGATTGGAAAGTTTGTATGGATTATAGAAAGCTTAACAAGGTGACAAGGAATGATCATTTTCCATTGCCGTTTTTGGATCAAATGTTGGATTGATTGGCGGGTCGAGCTTATTATTGCTTCTTGGATGGATATTCGGGGTACAATCAAATCCTCATTGCCCCGGAGGATCAGGAGACACTACCAGAAATTGGAGCTATGGCAACGTTTTTATTGTTACGGTTTTGTAACCGTTGCTATAGAGGATCTATTGCAACGGTTGTAACCGTTGCGTAAGATAATGGGTACTATTGACATGGTTTAGCTTCTAAAACGTTGCAGTAGTCTGAAAACCGTTACAATAGATTTTTCTATGAGAACGGTTTTGGACAACCGTAGCAAAAAATTATCTATGGTAACGGGTATTTCCAATTTTTAACTATGGGAACGATTTCGATTTCCCTCTATAATTTCTCCCAAAATTTTGGAGGGCCCGCTAATATAGACCCTCTTTCAATTTAATATTTATTAATTAATAATTAATAAAACCTAAGTGATATACCAACGGAGTTTACGAGATATCAATCAGTTCCGATCCAAACACACCATCTCACCAAAATTTCTGATATCTCTCTCCCAAACACCTTCAGCAGTTCGACGGAAGTTTGCTAGAATTATGAGGAAGACAACCCACCATCGGTGGCACCGGTTAGTCGCAATTTTCATTATGATTCCAACCTAATCTCAGTCTTGCTTTCTGTTTTAGACACTCCTTGCACACATTTGGACCATTTTTTCTCGTGGGTTTAGGGGTTTTTATTTTTCCATTGCCTAACCAACCTTGTTTGAATATTTCTATGAATTTTTTATATTTTCCTGATTTTCATCTATCCATGAGACCAGAAATTAGGTTTTATGAATGTTTATTGGGTTCTTAAGAGATCTGGGTAAATCATTTGGTTTGAGGAGCTTTTTGGATCCTCCGTTGTCATTTTCATCTGATTTTTATCTCTGTTGTCATTTTCATCTGATTTTACCTAATTAATATTTATATTCTTAAAGAGCTTTTTAAATGATCTGATTTTCATCTATCCGGATTGTAATTTGGTCTTCCCTTATCATCATTCAAAAGAATACTTTTCAGTTTGAGGAGCTTTTTGGATCTGAGAAGGGATTGTTCGACACATTTTTATAATTTTATAGTTATTAATTTGCATATTTAGAGGACTTTCAAATGGTCCTTTCGTATGCGGTAAATTCTGGAATATGGGATTGTTGTTACGGTAGATGTTGAATTGCTTAACCGTGAGTTATATTTATAAAACACTTGGTGTGGAATCGGCGGATTTCTCCTGCTATCTGGTCTGATAGTGCTCACTCGCATAGACCAGGATGATGGGCGTGTAAGGCCCCAGAAAATTCCGCTAAGTAATATAGGATTCTGTGGTGCCACGTAGGCTAATTATTATATTTTATGTGCTATGAACATGATGGACATCAATTAGACTTGATAAATATGAGTATGAGTCTTATGGTAAGTGATATGAGGTCCAAATGGAAGCCCAAGTGTAAGCCAAATGGGAAAATTTTCGAAATAGGCCAAAATTCCAAATGGATTCGCACAAGGCTCCACTTTAAACGACCATATATAATTATGTATAAAGTTTTATGTGGTGAATAGCATATCAAATGAAAGCCCTTTGAGTCTAGTTTCCAACGCTTCAAACCGTTCGTCATTTGGACATTCCTACACAAAGTTATGATCAAATTACCAAAGGCTGGAAAATGCGATCGTGTGTCAGGTCAAATCTGCGATCCGCATTTCTACTTTGCGGTCCGCATGTTCGTTCTGCGGTCCGCATTTTGACCGCAGATTGAACCAATGTAGCTCATTTTTGGCTGCCGATTTTGCGGTGCATTTTGCGGCCCGCATGTCCATTCTGCGGTGCATTCTGCGATAGCAGAATTGACATCGCAGGGTTATTTGTTTTATTTGTATAACCCGACCCCATTTCAATATATAGGCTTTGGGGTTCATTTTGGGGTCATTTCTTACTGATTTTAGAGAGAGGTGAGAGTATTTTAGAGAGAGAAGGAGGAACCCAACATCTAAATCATCCAAATCTTGCATCAATCTTCAAGAATCAAGAACCCAATAGCAAGTTCTTCATCTAAGAGGTAAGATTCTATACCCTAGGGTTTAATTTCGAGTTTGTTGTATAAGATGAGTTATTGAGGTATGATTCTTGGGTTTATTAGTATTGTGTATACATACATGTACAACTTAGGTTTATGGGAAGATTGTTTAACTTAAATAACTAAAGATTGGGTTAGGGAATGAAGGAAGTCTTAAAAAGGGATTTTAAATCAAGATGCTCAACTAGTGTTTGATAAATTGTTCAAATGAGCTAGTTTCATGAATATCTTTCTAATATGTGTTTAAATTTGTTATGTTTCATAGTAGATTGGAATTGCTAGAGTTTTTGGAGTGTTGTAGTAACTTAAGGAAAGCTCAATCGAGGTATGTATGGCTAACTTTGATTCTTGTGAAATCGCCCTTATGTGTGCAATTCGTTTGGCATGTGTTAATTTGAGAGATTGTGTGTAATTTGTTGATTTTGTTGTTGGGTATCTAATTGATGTTAAACTACATGTGGTGTGGTATGAAATATGAATTGAAAGATAACAAGGGAATTGGAATTGGTGAAGAATTGTGAATAATGGTTATGATGGCCTATATGGCACCTCGTGGAAAAGAAACGAAACACTTGAAAATTGGTTTATTGTGGAAAGAGACGAAACACTTGAATTGTGGAAAATTGTTGAACATACTTGTGTGAATATTTTTGATTATGGAAATATTGTAACTTGGTTGTGATATTGGCTTGATAAGTAATTGAGAACATGAAACAATGTGCAAGTTGCTTATTTGAACTTGTTGAAATTGTGTGTAGTGCCTTATCTGCTGTTTGAAATTGTTGTGTTTTAAACTGTAAGGTGGGGTCGTGTTGCGCGCCGCAACGTGAGGAAATAAGGTGTGGGTTGGGGTGATAAGGGTGGCCGAGGTAATAAGGGTGGTCGTGGGTAATAAGGATGGAAAGCGATCGAAATCGCTATTGAAAATTGATACAAAAATCAATGATGTGAAATTGTGAAAGGAGACAGCAGGAGAGTTTGCAACCTGGGGGGCACTGATTGCCCCTATGTTTGACTACTTGCAATTTATGTGGTTGATTGGTTGTTGTTCTAATTGTTGACCTTGAACGTGCTTATGTTGAGACTTATCTGAAATGAGTAAAAGGTGGAAAACATGGTTGGCTGGCTTGATTAGTTTTGATGTAATTTAATGGCTTGAGTTTACTTGGGACAAAGTTTGTCCATACATACCAATACAATTCAAGTGTACTGACGTCCCTTTTGCCGGGGACGCTACATTCGTATTATGATTGTAGGTGAATCAGTAGCAGGTACTTCAGCTCATCGGCAGTAGCATCCTTCATCTTCCATTGCCCGTTTTGGTGAGCCCCTTTCCTTTCGGGGCCCTACGTGGCTCATGCCACTCTTGTTTAGACTTTATTTTGATTTTGTGTAAGGTATAGCCGGAGCCTTGTTACCGGCAAGTATTGTATCGTCCTTTGTATCCTAGAGGTTCCGTAGACATGTAAACTGCGGGATTCGAGGCTCATGTATATATTATGTTGGGCGTTGTAAAAATTGTAAACTTGTTAATGAATCACTCGCATGGTTATGTTTGTATATTGTGAAATCAGTTATAATTGGTAAGGTATTTGGTTAATGAGAAATAATCAACACAGGGGTAACACGTGGGAATGAAAGGCACCTAGGTCCGCTTGACTGGGGCTACCTAGTCAGGCGCCGGTCATGTCCCTCGATTTGGGGCGTGACAAACTTGGTATCAGAGCCTAAGGTTTTTAAGTGTCCTAGGATGTCTCTGAGCCGTGTCTAGTAGTGCCCTTCTTATCGGTGTGTTGTCGACCACATCATATAAGTTGGGGGCTGCACAGACATTTAGGAATTTACCCATTTCTTTGATATTCCAGATCGTGCGATATGGCTCAAGATATGGAGCTAATTTCCTCTCTAAGTATTAACCTCAATATTGGTAATTTTGATACCATAATCTGTGAATTTGAAGCATGTAAGGTGAGATTTATCTCACCATTAAGTCCAAGTGGATCATCCAAGGACTTGTTAGAAGAATGTGTTGAGCCATGGAGTGATTGGTAGAACTTGTTGTTAAGGAGAGTACCCTTGTTCCTACTAATGTCACTGCACCACCAGATCATGTAGTATATTATCAGTATGTACGGCTAAAACCCCGTCTCTTAGAAATTAAGCTTCCATGGTGTCCGCGTAAATGTTGTAGGTTTAAAATATAATTTATGTAGTACCCGTTTTGTTATGTTAAGCGAATTATTGCTGTGAAAATATATGTGGGAGGTACTTCTTCATTTGTTTAATATATTATTCTTGGTAGATGAGGATATGTAAAGAATGTGAACTATGTGCTAAAATGTCTTGACTTCAAGTCAAGTTTGAATTGATATTTTGATGCCAAATTTTGTGAGAAAACTTGTTATGGTTGATTCTTCCAAAATGTTGTTACGTGTACCAAAGGTATTTGATTGATTGCGTCTAGTCGTTGGTAATGTATAAAGATGTTTGGAAATGAAGTAAGTGACTGTGGAAATGTGGTAAGACTAGATGTTGGACTCTAGCCGTGTTTGATACTTTACATGAATTGGTGTTGTGACCCGATTTTGTGAAAGATGCATTCCAATATGATCAATGTGCTATTATTGACAACTTAAAATGGGTGCAAGGGGTATGAATCACGTATTGAAATGTGAAGGCCTTAAATTGAAATTGAAGCAACATATATTAAATAAAACTGTGTGAAGTCCTCTGTGCATAGAGATGTTGAAATAAGTCAAATGTTTTTGAGAAATAGAGTATAGACAATGTGTCAAGAACTCGAAATGAAATTGTACCTGGCGATACTTGTGACATGAGAGAATATGAAACGGATTATGATGTTGATGTGAAATATGCGGAAATGATGTGAAATGTGGGGAAGAAGAGACTGTGTTATGGAATGTGGCCTAGTGCCAAGTATGATGTGATAATTGTGGCCCAAAGTGTCGATGGACAAATATTCGAGAAAATGGCATGATTCTTTTATTTGATAATGTTGTGATCATTTAAAGTGTTTGATTCGTAATTGTGATTTCCTTATTATTGTATGAAGCGTATAGGTGAATAATTTTATATGTGAACCCTATGGAAGGGCTACGAAATGCAACCTAGAGGTATGGAAATTATGTAAAGAAAAAAAAACTATGTGATCCATTTTATTTGGTAATGTGGCGATTGTTTAAACTTTTTGTTAAACCCTTATGATTTCTTTGCCCTTGCATAGATATGTTCTTAAAAAGAATCTAAATTACAAAACAGTACATGCACATGCACCTACTCTTTAAATGAGACGTATTGTTTACAAAGTCTCCCTATCAGAGTTCTATTGTTTACAACCTCCTATGGAATTGAGCTGTATAATTATGTTCCAGAATTGAGTTATAGCACTATCGATACTTCCTACTTGCTTTTTCTAAATTCTTAACAAAGGACTATTCCCGATGAATTTCTTTTAGAAACGCCTCATTTAAATTGACAACATCTGCTCACTTGTGTCTATACATGCACCATCGTAAAGTTTGTACATGTGGTGTCAAGTTCCATGCAAAGAATCCAATATTTGTGATCCTTCTCGAGTCACTCTTTTACTTAGTTGTGTGTGTCTTATATGGCTTGATCATTCAATCTACTCTCTTACGAGTATCATCATGAGACCCTTTCACTGTCTAGTAACATATATGCACATCTCAGTGCTTATCATATGAGTTCATATCAATCAAAATGGTCAATGTGTGCATAAAGTTTTTCTAAAAATTCAGATCCTCACATCCCGTCATAGGAAAGATCTTGTGTCGCCATAATTTTTGTTTCCACTTGAGATATCCCGTAGTAAGTAGCTCACTTGGTTTCTAGTATTGTGGTTGCCCGTGATGTAGAATTGTATTGTAGTTTGGAAGATAGTATAGCATAGGCATGTCCAACTCATAACGAATGATTATTCTCTCTTTATGTCTCCACAATGTGTTAATTGTATTCCTTATTTAGTGAAGTCGTTGTGCTAGAACCCAACACTTGTACGATAACCATAAGAGAACATGCCCTTCTATGTATCACTATGACATTTCCTTTTTCAAGTCAAAACCTATGGAAATCTCATCATGAACATTTGCAAACCTTCAGCGATTATTGTGCACTGTCTCATTGTGTTTGGTTTTCTTCACACCCTCAACTTCTAGAATCATGGACTATGTCATTGTCATGTGTGGAGAGTTTTACTACCCTTGGTATCTCACCTTCTTGGCTAGATATGAGTGTTATTTGCCTTCCCCCTGGAGCGTCGTGTTAACTATTAGAACCATCTAACCAATTCATGATTTTGTCCCAATATCAAGATTTCCTAGCTATCGAGTTTCACTCGTGAAAGGTTGAGATTAAATGACTTCGGATTTTTGTACATATCATGAACATGTTGATTTGAATGAAAAAAATGGTCGTAATTTTTTAGTTTCCTCATATAAGATCAATTACCAAGAAGTGTTAAGTTTTCTAGAATATGGTAATCTCATAAGCGTTCAATTCTTTTCATCCTTATAGGGTTGTGGCATAGATTCTGTGCGTCAAGTAATGTTAAGAGTGTAATTCAGCTTCGTGTATTTTGAATCCCATATCACATTCAAAGTGCTAGAGTATTCCTATTCGGGGTCGACGGATTTTCCCTACC
Organism: Nicotiana noctiflora; assembly: GCA_032618575.1. Lineage (NCBI taxonomy): Eukaryota > Viridiplantae > Streptophyta > Magnoliopsida > Solanales > Solanaceae > Nicotiana > Nicotiana noctiflora. The sequence continues at coordinate 209,713 of JASVEL010004799.1, forward strand.
CTTTAGAAAATGAGTGGTTCACGTACTTGAGTATTCCTCCTTAATGATTCCTATTTCCCATGTACTACTTACTCCTATGCCTCATTTATGTATTAATTAAGGTAGTCACAGTGATTAACCATGTCAGTTTTGTTAGTAGTAACATTTCATGTCTTTTAGTATACGACCTCATAAAGTGCTCTACCCAGTGCATTAATGGATTCCCGAAGAACTCCAGCCTGATCTTGAACTTTGTTGTTCCTCGTTGTATTAGATCATTGGGTATTGTAAGTTTAGACAAGTCAAAGATAAAGCTTCATAGTGTGGTCACATATATATTGATAGATAATTTAATGGTCAGTTTATGGTATCACATCTTAGGGTAACTATTAAGGGTCATCAAGGGTTTAGTGTGAGTGTACCCCTAAAAATATTATGTGAGTTGATAATAAAGGTAACATGACTGTATTACACATTAGGTTGCAATAGGTGTATGATATTCCCCGTAACCTGTTCCTCATGTACTTTGTGTTTCCATATGCTTATGTCTAAGAAGATAGTGAAAAAAAAATGTGGGTATGAATTGACTTTATTGAACTATATGATCATGTTAATATCCTATATGATGCACTACTAGCAAGACTCATGATGGCTTGACTTCATATGGACTGTTGATTGAAATGAAATTATATTCTTGTTGATGAACACCTTTGCGATTATATTAATGGCTGGTAAGGACAATTATGAACACATGATTGTTTGTTTACTATGAACCGACATCCTTGATGGTATGATGCCAAGTTATGGAATTGTGGGTTATTGTTGTTATCATGAATTGCAATTATCCAGTGGAGTGTAAATTGTACAGTGGAAGTTATCAAAAGGTAAAGTCAATGGATAGTTATCTCATGCAAGATGTTTATCTGTCATCCTTGTTATGTATTTTTGGGAGTTGATATTACTTCTGAGAAGGTGTTATGACAATGCTCGTAAGTCAATAATGTCGTGTGGAAGGATAAATGTGTCGTGGAAGGAAAGTACTTTAGTTTGATTGAATACCAGTTAGTTTTGACTTGGAATGTACCATATAGGTATTTTGATGTAAAACTGTGCAGTCCATGTTCTAGTATCCTTATGATAATGTAGTGCTTGTAATACTGGGATTAGGATTATGGATATATACATTGTGGTGCTATGTATAATTTTGGATGTGTTGTTGAGACGAATTTGGTGATTCCATGGCAGGAGGATAGGCCTAGTTACAAAGGAAACTCTGCCGAAATTTCTGAAAAATTTAGGAGTTAGTGAAAATTTAGAGACTGGAGGTAGGTTAGAAAAGAGATGTATGATGTTAAAGTGTTTGGGAAAGACTATACACCTCATTCGAGGACGAATGATCCTAAGGGGGGGAGAATGTAAGGCCCCAGAAAATTTCGCTAAGTAATATAGGATTCCGTGGTGCCACGTAGGCTAATTATTATATTTTATGTGCTATGAACATGATGGACATCAATTAGACTTGATAAATATGAGTATGAGTCTTATGGTAAGTGATATGAGGTCCAAATGGAAGCCCAAGTGTAAGCCAAATGGGAAAATTTTCGAAATAGGCCAAAATTCCAAATGGATTCGCACAAGGCTCCACTTTAAACGACCATAGATAATTATGTATAAAGTTTTATGTGGTGAATAGCATATCAAATGAAAGCCCTTTGAGTCTAGTTTCCAACGCTTCAAACCGTTCGTCATTTGGACATTCCTACACAAAGTTATGATCAAATTACCAAAGGCTGGAAAATGCGATCGTGTGTCAAGTCAAATCTGCGATCCGCATGTTCATTCTGCGGTCCGCATGTTCGTTCTGCGGTCCGCATTTTGACCGCAGATTGAACCAATGTAGCTCATTTTTGGCTGCCGATTTTGCGGTGCATTTTGCGGCCCGCATGTCCATTCTGCGGTGCATTCTGCGATAGCAGAATTGACATCGCAAGGTTATTTGTTTTATTTTTATAACCCGACCCCATTTCAATATATAGGCTTTGGGGTTCATTTTGGGGTCATTTCTTACTGATTTTAGAGAGAGGTGAGAGTATTTTAGAGAGAGAAGGAGGAACCCAACATCTAAATCATCCAAATCTTGCATCAATCTTCAAGAATCAAGAACCCAATAGCAAGTTCTTCATCTAAGAGGTAAGATTCTATACCCTAGGGTTTAATTTCGAGTTTGTTGTATAAGATGAGTTATTGAGGTATGATTCTTGGGTTTATTAGTATTGTGTATACATACATGTACAACTTAGGTTTATGGGAAGATTGTTTAACTTAAATAACTAAAGATTGGGTTAGGGAATGAAGGAAGTCTTAAAAAGTGGATTCGAAATCAAGATGCTCAACTAGTGTTTGATAAATTGTTCAAATGAGCTAGTTTCATGAATATCTTTCTAATATGTGTTTAAATTTGTTATGTTTCATAGTAGATTGGAATTGCTAGAGTTTTTGGAGTGTTGTAGTAACTTAAGGAAAGCTCAATCGAGGTATGTATGGCTAACTTTGATTCTTGTGAAATCGCCCTTATGTGTGCAATTCGTTTGGCATGTGTTAATTTGAGAGATTGTGTGTAATTTGTTGATTTTGTTGTTGGGTATCTAATTGATGTTAAACTACATGTGGTGTGGTATGAAATATGAATTGAAAGATAACAAGGGAATTGGAATTGGTGAAGAATTGTGAATAATGGTTATGATGGCCTATATGGCACCTTGTGGAAAAGAAACGAAACACTTGAAAATTGGTTTATTGTGGAAAGAGACGAAACACTTGAATTGTGGAAAATTGTTGAACATACTTGTGTGAATATTTTTGATTATGGAAATATTGTAACTTGGTTGTGATATTGGCTTGATAAGTAATTGAGAACATGAAACAATGTGCAAGTTGCTTATTTGAACTTGTTGAAATTGTGTGTAGTGCCTTATCTGCTGTTTGAAATTGTTGTGTTTTAAACTCTGTAAGGCGGGGTCGTGTTGCGCGCCGCAACGTGAGGAAATAAGGTGTGGGTTGGGGTGATAAGGGTGGCCGAGGTAATAAGGGTGGTCAGGGGTAATAAGGATGGAAAGCGATCGAAATCGCTATTGAAAATTGATACAAAAATCAATGATGTGAAATTGTGAAAGGAGACAGCAGGAGAGTTTGCAACCTGGGGGGCACCGATTGCCCCTATGTTTGACTACTTGCAATTTATGTGGTTGATTGGTTGTTGTTCTAATTGTTGACCTTGAACGTGCTTATGTTGAGACTTATCTGAAATGAGAAAAAGGTGGAAAACATGGTTGGCTGGCTTGATTAGTTTTGATGTAATTTAATGGCTTGAGTTTACTTGGGACAAAGTTTGTCCATACATACCAGTACAATTCAAGTGTACTGACGTCCCTTTGCCGGGGACGCTACATTCGTATTATGATTGTAGGTGAATCAGTAGCAGGTACTTCAGCTCATCGGCAGTAGCATCCTTCATCGCCCGTTTTGGTGAGCCCCTTTCCTTTCGGGGCCCTACGTGGCTCATGCCACTCTTGTTTAGACTTTATTTTGATTTTGTGTAAGGTATAGCCGGAGCCTTGTTACCGGCAAGTATTGTATCGTCCTTTGTATCCTAGAGGTTCCGTAGACATGTAAACTGTGGGATTCGAGGCTCATGTATATATTATGTTGGGCGTTGTAAAAATTGTAAACTTGTTAATGAATCACTCGCATGGTTATGTTTGTATATTGTGAAATCAGTTATAATTGGTAAGGTATTTAGTTAATGAGAAATAATCAACACAGGGGTAACACGTGGGAATGAAAGGCACCCAGGTCCGCTTGACTGGGGCTACCTAGTCAGGCGCCGGTCATGTCCCTCGATTTGGGGCGTGACAGGGCGGCACAGCTTTGGACACACAAGAGGTATGCTTTATCATTTCTTTTAGGATCAGTAGTTGCAAAACTGAATGTTGCTGCTACTAAAGATTTCACTCGCGATTCTGATTTTCAGTCTGAAGATGAAAGGGAGATGTGTGCAAGAACTATTTACTGTACAAACATTGATAATAAGGTAGTTTTCTTGTTATTATCTTAACTTCACATGGTTGATTAGCCTCTATAAGAAAATGTATTAACTTCACATGGTTCATTAGCCTCTATAAGAATGAATTTGGACCTAACTCAACCACGAATATTAGCTCATGATGTTTTTCCAAAATCATATAAGGATCTCGGCTTGTCAGTGATTGCTTTCGTTGTTCCCATGGCTCAATACTATGCATATGTTTCAAAGTTAACTTTCTGATTTTGGAAGGTTTCATTTTGACGTGAGTAAGCATGTATATTATCTTGTACAAATGGTCTATTTTGAGAATTTGTGAGGCAACAAACTGATTTACAGTTTCTGTATAGTGAATTCCATCCCAATTGATATGTTAACTATTGTCATTGCATGCTTTGGTTGTAACATTGTTTCCATCCAATACCTTTGTCTGGCCACAGGCAACCCTGCTATCATAGTTAAGTGGAGGTACTGCTGGAAATAATCGTAGAGCTTGCCAATGAGAAAACGAGCTTGAAAATGGTACTGCTGGAAATAATCGTAGCATCCCATTCACTATGTTTTGTTCATGGAACGTATATTACCAGTATAATCTCGTCAGTGTAGTCTTCAGGTTCTTAGTTTTGCAAAGCTAGCTTTTGCCAATCATTGTATTTCTTCTTTCTCCAAGTTGGTAAGTTTCAGTACTTTTTTTCTATGTTCCTCTATAAGCCCCGGTAGAAATTCATCAGATTTCGCCTGCAAACTTTAGCATTATCTTTTCTAGGCCATGAAAATCAAACCACTGTAGAAATGGCAAGAAATCCCCTGGATTAGAGTAATGTAATTTTACACCATCAGTGTTGTTACTATAGTAGTCAGTGTAAACATTTTTTATGCCGTCACTTAAAACTAGTATATAAATTAAACCACAAACACCTGTGCTTTTTTCTTCAAACTTGCTCCTCAATTGCTTTTTGTTATAAACAGTTCCATGGTTTTAGAAGTTAGTTCTGACACCATGCCTTGGAACTTGTTAAACTGATCTCTCTTTTACATAAATTATGTGTTGGTGTTGAAGTGAAAGCAGGAGAATCTCTAAAGGTCAGGCCAGAGCTTTATAAGCTCATTCATATTTCTCAGGTTAGTGTTTTTGATCTTGTCTTTGTATTCTCTTGTACTAGCTTAGTGTCTACACTTGCATATTCTTTCTCGGGAAATTTTGAATGCTGGAATTTAACTGTAGCTGGATGATGTTTATACGCATCAATCGCAACATTGCCTTTTTCTTGTTTCAAAGGAGAATTTGAAATTAATTACGTACGTAGTACTTGGGAATATGTTTCCAAGTCGATCGAAGAAACATATTAATGTTGATGGGATACAGATCTTGGATTTGAACAAAAATATTTATCATGGCTTAATCTTAATTTTGCCAGCTTGTGTAGCATCTCAAGTTGCACTTTGCCAGCTTGTGTAGATATTCTCTATTCACATGAGGCTCTCCCAATTTTCTTCATTAGTATGACGTTATTGAAGTAATAAGTGCAAATATATTCAGGATATTTCCATCTATAAATACCCACTACTTTATTATTTACAAACACCAAGCAAATAGCATTTTCACTTCATTAACCATATTCAATAGTTGGGAGTGCGAATTAACACTGAAAAATGGCTAAGTCTGCTGCATCCTCCATTGCCCTTCTTCTCACATTGACCATTCACTTCTTCACTATGGCAAGAACTATTTACTGTAAGGTAGTTTTCTTGTCATTGTCTTAACTTCACATGGTTGATTAGCCTCTATAAGAAAATGGTTATGACTTGGAAACCTGTATGATCTGTGAAGCAGGTTACTCAAGCAGATGTCAAGCTCTTCTTTGAATCCACTTGTGGAGAGGTTCGTAGCTGCTCATTTAACAAATCTGAAAGTGCTGGTCCTACCCAAAGCACTAACTCTATGTTATGGAACTTCTTCTCTGCTATAGGTTCAGCATTTGCGGTTGCTTGGTGACCATCATCATCCGACTCGTGTAGCTTTTGTTGAGTTTATCATGGTAACTTCCATGAGCTTCTGACTTGTAATGTGTTCTGATATATCCTTGTGCAGTGGACCTTTGCTTCGTTCGATTCTTAAGAACTACTAAAATCAATTGTGAATGTCTTGATTTTGCAATGCTTGCATTTGGCTGATCATTTGGTTCAAAACACGTTTTACTGTTTACTCTTTGTGCTTGTGTGTTAGCAGAAAGGATTCTGATTATGGGGTTCTTTTGCAGTCAGAAAGTGTAAACCACCAACTTGGATACCTATTTTGGATAAATTATGATTGGGCAAGTTGAATTGTTTTAAGCTCGTTTTCTCGTTGCCATTTTCTGCCTGCTCTTCTGTTACCCTTTTATTTGGTTGAGTGATGAGAGGAGCTCTTTTCTCTTCATGTAACATGTTCTCACTTTGTTCTATATCTTCCTTCACATTTGATTTGGTTCAAATAGAACTCTTGGTAATAATATTTTCAATGATGATGGGGTGATTTAATTGTTTTTCTTTCAAGCTATGGCTTAGTTTATCCTCTTGAAAAGTAATGACTTTATTTATCCTCTTTTGTAGGTGGAGTAAATCAAGAAATCTAAGAAGATGATGAAAGTGAAGAACTAGACCGTACTTGAGATGAAATTTGAATTGCTATAGATGAATGTTCTATAGGAATCTTTTGTTATAAACCTTGTTTAAACTAATTACTCTCTTGAAATGTATTAAACTTGTGCATTCAGGGTAGAACATTTGCTTTATGGATACTATTTGCTTGATGGATAATTTATATTATTAAAATTTCATTTTATGATTTATTTAAATTTTAGTTTTATTATAATTTATTTTATATATATAAATATTTATTTATAATAGGGGTTATATTATTTTTTTCAACTAAACTGTTGCAATAGCTTACCAGAATCGTTGCAATAGGACACAAACCGTTGCGATAGGTCAAACAAACCGTTCCATTACAACATATAAATTGTTCGCGCAAAAAAATAAAACCGTTGCAATAGGGGAAAAAGAACCGTTGTTATATCCATAAATAACCGTAACAATAGCTTACAAAAGTGTTGCATTAAATAATATGGTAACGGTTAAGAACCGTTCTATATACACTATGGTAACGGTTGTAAACCGTTCCAATTGGAAATTATAACCGTTCCAATAGAGAAAGGGAAAACCGTTGCGATAGATGCATCTATAACTACGGAGAGTGCAAACCGTTACAAGAACCGTTCCCATAGACCTATAGCCACGCAAGCTGATGGAACGGTTTATAAACCGTTCCCGTATCTATATGGCAACGGTTAAACAGTCTATGGGAACGGTTTCCCAACCGTTACCGTAGGCCAATTTTTCAGTAGTGAGAAGGCAACTTTTACATGTCCCTATGGCACATTCGCTTTCTGTCGAATGCCATTCAGATTGTGTAATGCCCCAGCCACTTTTCAGAGGTGCATGATGGCGATCTTCACCGACATGGTGGAAGACATTCTTGAGATATTTATGGATGATTTCAGTATAGTTGGAGATTCTTTTGATGATTGCTTGGCAAATTTGGACCGTGTATTGGGTAGATGTGAAGATACGAACGTGGTGCTCAATTGGGAAAAGTGCCACTTTATGGTGAGAGAAAGAATTATCTTGGGGCACAAAGTTTCGAAAGATGGTATCGAGGTAGACAAGGCAAAGATTGAAGTCATTTCAAGGCTTCCTCCCCCTAACTCTATCAAAGGGGTGAGGAGTTTCCTAGGGCGCGCCGGGTTCTACCGGCGATTCATCAAAGCTTTTTCCAAGATTGTGAACCCTTTGTGTAAAATTTTAGAGAAGGATGCAAAGTTTGTTTTTGATGAGAGATGCATGGAGTCTTTTGAGTTGTTGAAGCATAAATTGACAAATACCCCCATCATTACCGCACCCAACTGGAATTTGCCCTTTCAACTAATGTGCGATGCAAGTGATGTGGCGGTAGGTGCGGTACTTGGCCAAAGGCTCAACAAGATGTTCCACCCAGTGTACTACTCAAGTAAAACGATGAATGAGGCTCAGCGAAATTATACCGTCATAGAGAAGGAGTTGTTAGACATTGTATTTGCCATGGAAAAATTTCTTCCTTATCTTATGGGGACTAAGGTGGTTATCCACACCGATCATGCCGCCCTTCGATACTTGATGAAAAAGAAGGACTCCAAATCAAGATTGATGAGATGGGTACTTCAAGAATTTGATCTAGATATTGTTAACCGAAAAGGTAGTGAAAATCAAGTGGCGGGCCACTTGTCTTGTCTAGAGGAGGAGGGGAGGCCATCCAATGGCCTTGAAATCAATGATTCTTTTCCGGATGAGCAACTCCTTGCAGTGTCAATGAATGATATGCCATGGTTCGCCGATGTAGCCAACTACCCTGTGTCCGGTGTGGTTCCATGTGAGCTCTCTTCCAACCAAAGAAAAAAGCTAAAGCGGGATAGTTTGGACTTTTATTGGGATGATTCGTACCTTTTCAAATTTTGCACGGATGGAGTGATTAGAAGATGTGTCCCGGAGAGCGAACAAATGAGCATCTTGGAGGCTTGCCACTCCTCTTCCTATGGTGGTCATCATGGGGGAGTGAGGACGGCCTCCAAAGTCTTGAGCTGTGGATTCTATTGGCCGACAATTTTCAAGGATTCTAGTGATTTAGTGAAGAGCTGTGATGCATGTCAAAGAGCTGGTGGAATTTCAAAGAGAGATGAGATGCCTCTAAACACCATTCTAGAAGTTGACATTTTTGATGTGTGGGGCATTAACTTCATGGGACCTTTCGTGAGTTCTTGTGGAAACACATATATTTTGGTAGTAGTGGACTATGTTTCGAAGTGGGTAGAAGTCGTGGCTCTTCCTAACAACGAAGCCCGGAGTGTTGTGAAATTTTTGAAGAAATACATCTTTACAAGATTTGGGACCCCCCGCGCTATCATTAGTAATGGGGGCTCTTATTTTTGTATCAAGGCTTTCGATTCATTGTTGACCAAGTATGGTGTTAATCACAAAGTCACTACTCCATACCATCCCCAAGCAAGCGGTCAAGTTGATGTTTCAAATCGAGAAATCAAGAGCATCTTGTCTAAGATGGTCAATGCAAATCGGACCGATTGGTCCAAGAAACTAGATGATGCTTTGTAGGCTTATAGGACAGCCTACAAAACGCCAATTGGTATGTCTCCTTACCGATTGGTGTTTGGAAAGGCTTGTCATCTTCCGGTAGAGCTTGAACATAAAGTGATGTGGGCCTTGAAAAAGCTTAACTTGGAATGGGATGTAGCGGCTAATCTCCGGGTTGATCATTTGAATGAGCTTGACGAGTTTAGATTTCATGCATACCCCAGCTCGTCCTTATACAAGGACAAGATGAAGTACCTTCACGATAAATATGCTCGAAGCAAGGAGTTCAAGATTGGTGACATGGTTCTTCTCTTCAATTCCCGGTTGAGATTTTTTCCGGGAAAGCTCAAGTCAAAGTGGAGTGGCCCTTTTGAGGTAGTAGGTGTGACCCCGTTTGGAGCTCTAGACTTAAAGAACAAGAATGGTGAAATATTTTGAGTTAATGGGCATCGGGTGAAGCACTATTTGGGGAAGCCGGATGACAGGCATGTTGTGGCACTCTTGCACTTGAAGTGATGGAATGGTAACTTGCGTCGTGCCGCGACATTAAATCTGGCGCTTCTTGGGAGGCAACCCGTGTCTTTTTCTCTTTCTTTGTTTTCTTCATCAGTAGTATAGGATTTTTCAGCTAACAGTGTGTGAAGTGTTGCAGGGAGTATGTTTAAATAATGCAGGGAAAATATAAAAGTGACCAGTTTTCTGAAGTTTTGCCACGCGGCCGCGTACCAAATCAGTGCGGTCCGCGTGGATTGTTTAAGACAAAGATCTGAGCCTAAGGAGACCCATGCGGTCCGTATGCCAAAAGTGTGCAGTTCGCGTGGGATGGACAAGAGAGAATGAAATTTAACAGGTCTCTGAAGATTGGCCACGCAGCCGCACACCAAATCAGTGCAGTCCGTGTGGAAATTAGTCACTTAAGCAGTTCTTTGAATTTGCCATGCGGCCGCGTACCAAATCGGTGCGGTCCGCCTGGAAACTAATCGGTCAAGCAGGTTTCTGAAGTTTGTCACGCGGCCGCACACCAAATCAGTGCGGTCCGCGTGACTTTACTGGGCAAACTGAACACAGGTTAAATCCTGCGCGGTCCGGGTGCCAAAAGTGTGCAACCGCGTAGGTAGGTAAGTGAAAGGTCCCATACCGTTTTCTATAAATAGGGACCCCTGGCCTTCATTAAACCTTTTGGCCAAATTTCCTTCTGAGATCAATTTTAACTGTTCATCCCCATTTTTTGTGCTTCAATTACAACTTCAACCACTCTTGGTAACATTTCATCTTTAATTCATTATCTTCATTACTTTATAGTGTATATAAATTAATCTATTATTTGAATAACTTCTTAATTTCTAAAATATTTCCTCTTTTAAATGATAATATTAGGATCAAGCATGATAGTTATAGAATTAGGGCTAAGTTTCCTTGTTAAAATAACTGAGTAGGGACACCTAGGTCACATGATATTGAACACAATGGACTGAATTGAACAAAAAGGTACCCTGTCAGTTTTGTTTTTTCCCTACGCAGCAGCACACTTTGTTGTGCGGTCTGCGTGCTTGACCTTCAAGAGGAACCATACCTACGCAGCCGTGGTCCAAAATCAGTGCGGACCTCAAGCTCAAGGTTCAGAGATTAAAAATATGGGTGTTCCTTCTGTGCGGACCGCGTCCATTTCAGGGCGGTCCGCGTTGACCTCACGCGGGCGTGATACAAATCAGTACGGTCCACGTGGGTCAACTTCAGAGAGTTAATTCATTAGTTGATCAACCTGTGCGGACCGCGTGGCAAAAGTGTGCGGTTCGCGTAGACCTCACGCGACCGCGATGCAAATCAGTACGGTCCACGTGGGTCAACTTCAGAGGATATTACATGTTGCTGTTTAGACTGTGCGGACCGCGTGGCAAAAGTTTGCGGTCCGCGTAGCCTCTGTTCTTCACTATGCATGTTCTGTATATACTCTTCTGTCATTCTATGCTTCTCATGTGCTTCGACTAACCAATTTAGACTCTATTTCTGCGGGCAATGACAAAGAAACATCTAGCACAATGTGTGGGTAAACAACCCGGGAGGGGTGGTCCCTCTCGAGGGGGCAAAGGCAAAAGGATCATAAAACTCACCCCGGAGGTCCAAGAAAACATTAAGAAAACCCGAAAGATAATTCGGGAAGCTGACAGAGCGGCCTCTCATTCCACGGGGAGTGATTACGTTCCTTCCAGAAGTATCACCTTAGAGTCTGCCCCCTCCCACATGTCCATCTCAGTACCAAACATGGCTTCCTTATCTCCAGAGAAAGACCAACCCACAGCTGCCACTTCCAAGCAAGTAAATGTAGTCTCGGACTCGTCTGATGAGTCTCAAGCTGAGACGAAGAATAGTGATGATGAGTACTCCACTTCTCCCACAGCTTCACTATCAGGGGAGAGTGGAGGTCAGGCAGAGGGTGGTGAGCCACAGGTGGGTGGAATAGAGCGGACAAGAGATTCTAATGTGTGGACTGATAGGTTTGTGAGTCAGCTGGCATGGCACAAGTTCATAGAGTGGTGGCCGAAGAAGAGATTGATCCCGGAGAGGAGATTCATAGATGTGGACTTGCTTTCGCACAACCCTCATGTGAAAGCACCGTTCCATACGAGAGAGGGTTGGAGCTTCTTTAAGGAGCGGGTGGAGAATGCAAATGAGCACATGGTGAAAGAGTTCTATGTCAACATCCACCATCTAGTCCGGGATTCCACGGCCACAAAAGTGAGGAATCAAATTGTGTTATTTGATGGGAAGTCACTCAATGAATTCTTGGGGTTCGCGAATGAAGATGAATCCCAATATCTGGAGAAGTTAGCCCAGAAGGAGGAGGCCCGACCTTGGTTAGCAGAGGTGCTAGCAGCTCCCGGAACTGTTCCGTTGTGGCTAAAGGCACAAGAGAAGATTTACAGGAACACCCTTAGCTTCGAGGCAAAAGGGTTGTTGACCTTTGGGCAACCGTCTGGATCCCACCACTCATGACCATTCAGTGCCGATTGATAGATCGGTGTTGGTAGCTTCGATCATGGCCGGCTTCCTACTGAATGTGGGAAATATCATGTATAGGGTCATCTCAAATGTGGCCCACGAGACCAAGATGAACTACCCCTTCCCCAACACATTGACATTGTACTTAAGAGAGATGAAAGTGAAAATAAAGAAGTTTGATGTTCTGGTGCCACCGGCGGGGGCTTATTCGTGGTATAATCAAAAGGGTCCGGACAACCCTAAGACGGCCAAGAAGAGCCAAGCCACCACTTCTACCACAGCTGGCCAGTCTGAGGAGCCAGCTGTCACTACTACTGAGCAGGCCACTTCACTCCCTCCGGGTCCATCTACAACACCCTCCTCATCTACAGCTGATCCGGAGATTCGAGTTTCCAAGACTCACCGGTTCACTGCCAACCAGCTGTCCTACACATTGACCAGTTTGAACAACTGGATGTCAGCTGCGACATCCAAGTTGTCCACTTTGACGATAGTGGTTCAGTCCTATAGTGCACCAGTGATGGTGGAGGTCCCGGCTTCTATTGAGGACACATTGAAGAAGATCCTGGATAACCAAGAAAAGATGATGAAGAAGCAGGATAGTCTGGCTGAGGTGGTTGACTCACATAGCAAGGCACTCAAGAGACTTGCTAGGGAGCATAGGAAGCTAAGAAAGACCAAGGCATCGACGAAGTCGGTTGCAGCTCTAAAGGAGCAGGTGGACAAGTTGGTAGCTGATCAGTTGCCCCTGGATCTGTTATTTGGTGAGCCGGCCATAGAGCCACAGGCGGAGCAGCCACAGGAGGAGCCCAGGCCACGCAAGAAGAGGAAGCTCCCCAACATTGAGTGAGTGGTGATCATGGTAGCTCCTGAGCAGCAGGAGGGGTCCTCCAGTGCACCCACAGCAGCACCCACAGCAGCAGATGAGCCTCCTCCAGAGCAAGCACCTGTCCCAGCAGCACAGCAGTAGGTTGGGGACCAGTCTGAGGTCCGCACCACTACAGCGGACGAGGGAGCCAGTCAGAGTCATCCAGTTGATCAGGCTTGAGGGGCCATTTATATCCTTTCTTTGTTCTTATTTGATAGTTTAGCATTGGGGACAATGCTAGCTCTTATTCGTGGGGGTGTGCCCTACTGTTTTTGATTTTGGACTGTATATATTTGATTACATTCAGTACATTCGTAGATGTAGTATTTGTATATATTTTAACACTTTGATCTACTTTAGTTTCATTTTGAACACTTTTGATTGTATATTCGGATCTATCTTTGTTCATATTCCATTTGCTTTTTCATTTTTTGGTTATTCTTGTAGAATCATTAGATTTTGTTTTAAGCTTTCAATAAACCCTTGGTTTTATTAATGCCACAGTTCTTTCTAAGGGTAAAGTGTTGTGTGAACCGGGTGGCTCTTCCCTATGATAGATAGCGTGACAACTTTCTTAAGGGTTGAGTCAGTTTTTTTCTTTTTCTTTTTGATTTTCAAACTTTTTGTTAGTTAAGGGTACCTCGGGCGAACTTCACTTGGGCCTAGCACATTTGTCTCCGATCTTATGGTCAAAGACATCAAGTTGTGTCTAGATTGGTAAAAGTTGTGGCCTTGAGAATCTTGTGTTGATCGAACAACCATCGATTTGTCATATGGACCAAAGTGTGCTTGAATCTATTCCGAGGTTGTTGTGGGCCTTCGACTCCATTTCTTGGTGATCTCTGAGTGCAAGTGTGGTGAGAAAATAGAATTGTGAGCCCAACCACCGTACTAATGGTCTAGAGCATGCCCCGAATGTTTGTTGAGGCAAAATCCTAGGTGAAACTTGACTTGAGAAGTGAGTGTAGGCTATCTTTGATCCAAGTGAACATATCGTGAATCATTCCTACCAACCTACCAATAAATGAATTCCCAGTCACCCCTTTTGAGCCTAAAACCTTATTTCTTCAGAAACCAAAGTGCAAGCCTATACCCAATTTAGACCTTCTCTTGGCACCCAAAAATCTTCCCTTAAAGTGATTGCAAAAGTATAAGTTTGGGGGGGAAAGACAAGATAAGAACAAGAAATTCACCATTGTGGCAAAAAGGCACAAAAGCAAAAGAAAAAGAAAGGGCATGAAGAAAAAGGAATCAAAGAGAAAAACAAGCAAAAAGTTGAAAAAGACCCAAAAAGGGGGGGACCAAAAAGAGTTGAGAAGTGAAAGGGAAGAAGGAAGAATGAGAATGAAATGATCAAAGAAAGAAGCGCAAAATTTCAAAACAGAAGAGTGCCATGGTGTCTCCCTTTCACCCCTTAATAAGAGGAAATGTCAAAAAGAGTCAAAAATGTGTTCCATAAATGAATCAAAAGAAGCGCTTTAGGGAAGGTTGAACCATTAAGATCTAAATTCCTACCCTACCCAAAAAGCCTTCACAATGACTCCCAAAAACGTCCTATATGATCTCAAGTTGCGAAGAGCCTACATTAGTGGATACTTACATAAAGGGCAAGCCTATGGTACCTAGTGTCGGGCTTAGGGTCTCTTCTTTGAGAGAGCGAGTGTGAAATCCTCTGCATTGAATTGTGTGAAAGTACTCCAAAAGGTGAGGTACACTTAGGGAGAGTCGAAGATGTATGAGTTTAGGGTCCACAATAACAAAGTGTTTTGAGAAAGGCTCCTTGATGGATCGACTCAACCCTCGAAGCTCTTGTGTCACACTTGAACCACAAAGCTTCAAATTTTCAAAAATATGTCAATGATACATTTGCATTAAGGGAAATTGTTAGTCCCAATTGATGTTTGTGAGGTTACCTCCGGACAAATAGGGGTGTCTTGGTGTCTTTTCTCTAAAGGTTAGGTCTTAGTTTTGATTTGCTTGAGGACAAGCAAAGGTTTAAGTTTGGGGGAGTTGATAACTAGGAATTCTGCATGCTTTTAAACCCCTTCTTGACTTAGCTTTGTGCATAAAATGTGTTTAAATGGCTTTGAATTGCTTACAAGTGTGCTATTTTGCAGGTTTGAGCGAAAAAGGATGAATATCGTCAAAGCGGCTCAAAAAGGAGTGAAACCTGCAAAGCGTCAAAGAAGAGTAAAAGAACTTCAAGGAAGCCTGTGCGGACCACACTATTTTGGTGTGCGGCTGCACAGGATGGTTCAGAGAAGGAACGAGTCCCAGCTTTCACTGCGCGGACTGCACTAATTTGGTGTGCGGCCGCGCAAGAATGATCAGAGAAGGCCAATCTCCCATGCAGATCCACGTGGACCGTGTCCACAAGTGTGTGGTCCGCAATTAAGAAGACCAGAGCAGAAAAATGTCTAAGGAACAAGTGCCACGCGGTCGCGTGCCATATCAGCGCGGCCCGCATGGGTAAAGGATCAGAGAGTTGTTTTCAAGGGATTTATTCAGTGCGGCCGCATGACAAATGTACGTGGTCCGCGTTACTGTACATGCGCGGCCACGTGACAAATGTATGCAGGTCTGCGTGACCTGTTCTAGCAGCAGACCTTCAGTAGCCCAATTACCCTACGCGGCCGCACGACAAAAGTGTGCGGTCCGCGTGAGTCCCGTATGGGCATTTTTGTCCGGAAATTTCAGGGTAGTATAAATAGCTTCTTTTTCTTTTTTAGGTTATATTAGATACTACACAGTGACGGTTGAGATCGTGAGACGCTTAGATACGCCTATTTTGGGCAATTTTGTATTAGATTAACATTAGATTTTAATTCCAATTAATTACCATGTCAATTTTATCTTCAGTTTCATCATCTTCTTCAATTTCTATGGCTAGCTAAACCTATAGCTAGGGTTGTAGCCCAACCCTAGTGTGGGTAATTGATGGGTTAGATTACTAAATGCAAGGATGATTGTGGGTGATTGGTTTTGGGTTGATTGAATGTATTTAATTGGGATTTTGTGGTTGCAAACATGAAATCTATTTTTGTGGGTTTGGTCTCTACTTCAGAAAGAGAGTCTAAAAACCTCTCAATCAATCCCAACAAGGACTTGGGATGGACCCATGAGAATGGTAGTCTCAAGTAACGGGTATAAACCTCGAGAGAGTAATTACCCAACTTGAGCCTAAAGTTGCTTGGGCAAATTAGCCTACCCAATTGGTCTCGAGAGAGTCAATTGGGCAAAATTGTTCTCTCCACCGAGAGGTGTGAGAATGAATGCATAGAGCAACGGCTATCCGATAATCCCATACATCATCTTCGCATTGAATTTCTATACCCATTAGTTATTTCACCTAGGTATAAGCTACTTCCCTAGTCCCCTTTCCCATTATCCAATTACAATTAGAATTAACCTTAGCATAATCTAGATTACTCAATAGTAGTTGATACAATAGTTTATAAATTGAAAACACCAAAAATGTTTGAAGTGAAACTAGAAGCCAAAATCCAATACTAGTGCAACATAATTATTCACTCCAATATCTAACTCCTTGAGGAATTGACCCCCAACCACTATTCGGGTAAGAGTAGTTGTGCCCGCTCATACCTTCGGGTTGAGTTTGCTACAATCAAGAACTTTTAGCAAGATTCGAAAGGTTATTTGAAGACGTGAATGTGATGGAGACAGCCGAAGGAACAAGCAAAATGGACGTTCAATTTGTTGGACCCCACACTATGCTAAATAACTGGGAAGCTACTCCTCTTCGGATCAGGAGGGAGTTGTGGTAATTAGATTTTAATATTTCATTCCCAAAACTGTCTTGTTTTAAAATTGTAATCCCATATCCCATCAAGTAAAATGTATACAACTCTTGTTACCTTTCAAAAATTCAATGAAATGCAATTTCTTTTCTTCCTCCATTTTTGCCTTATTCTATTTTTCTTCTTTTGTACAGTTCAATATTTGCTGATTCCAATGATATGTCATGCATGAAGGATTCCCGGTCCAGTCTTGATAATCGGATAGTTATACAGGAAATTGAAAACGAACTTGAAGTGGAATATGAGGATGAGGAAGTATGGAGGAAAATAGTAAAGATTTGAGCCATTATGAAGACAAACCGAACCTAAATGAGACGGAATCTATTAATTTGGGAAGTGAGGAGGATGTTCGAGAAATAAAGATTAGTGTACATTTAGAGACTTCACTCAGAGAAGATTTGATCAGGTTGTTACATGAGTACAAGGATATATTTGTTTGGTCTTATGATGACATGCCTCGGCTCAGTACTAACCTAGTGGTACATAAATTTCCCATTTATCCAGAATGCCGGCCGGTCAAGAAAAAGTTAAGGAAGTTTAAAACGAATATCAGTGTGAAAATAAAAGAAGAAGTCAACAAGCAATTCGAGGTGAAGGTTATACGGGTCACTAAATATCCCACCTGGTTAGCCAATGTTGTGCCTGTTCCAAAGAAGGACGGATAAACTAGGGTGTATGCTGATTATCGAGACCTCAATAAAGCTAGTCCAAAGGATAATTTTCCATTGCCAAATATCCATATATTGATCGACAATCGTGCCAAACATGAGATTGGTTGTTTTGTGGATTGTTATGTTGGTTATCATTAGATCCTGATGGAAGAAGAAGATGCAGAAAATACGGCCTTTATCACGCCTTGGGGGACATATTGCTACCCAGTGATGCCGTTTGGGTTAAAGAACGCCGGAGCTACATATATGAGGGCAATGACCACTATGTTTCATGACATGATGCATCGAGAGATTGAAGTATATGTGGATGATGTTATTATCAAGTCCAAAAAGCAATATGATCATGTCAAAGATTTAAGTTTTTCTAGAGTCTCTGAAGATATAATCTCAAGCTCAATCCAGCAAAATGTGCTTTTGGAGTGCCATCAAGAAAGTTATTGGGGTTCATAGTAAGCTGGCGTGATATTGAATTAGACCCATCAAAGATAAAAGCAATCCAGAACCTGCCTCCGCCAAAGAACAAGAAAGAGGTGATGACTTTGTTGGGCAGGTTAAATTTTATTAGCGGATTTATTGCTCAGTTAACATCAACCTGTGAGCCCATTTTCAAATTATTGAAGAAAGATGATGCGGTGAATTGGACTGATGAATGTCAAGATGCATTTGACAAAATTAAGGAATATCTGGCTAATCCTCCTGTATTGGTTCCTCCAGAACCTGGAAGACCCTTGATCCTTTATCTGACTGTATTAGATAATTCTTTTGGTTGTGTACTGTGGCAGCATGATGAAACAGGGAAGAAAGAGCAAGCAATATATTATCTTAGTAAGAAGTTTACATCTTACGAGGTAAAATACACCAAGCTGGAGAGAACATGTTGTGCTTTAACATGGGTTGCGCAGAAGTTAAAACATTACTTGTTGGCTTATACTACTTTTCTGATATCTCGGTTGGACCCGCTGAAGTATATCTTCCAGAAGCCTATGACCACAGGAAGGCTCGCTAAATGGAAAATTCTACTTACAGAGTTTGATATCATTTATGTAAGTCGCACTGTAATGAAGGCACAAGCAGTCACTGACCATTTGCTAGAAAATCCGGTCGATGATGAGTATGAACCTTTAAAGACATATTTTCCTGGTGAGGAAACAATGAATATTGAAGAATTGGAACAAGACGACAAACCAGGCTGGAGAATGTATTTTAATGGGACCGTCAACAGCAAAGGGGTCGAATCGGAGCAGTACTCATTTCAGAAATAGGTTAGCATTATCCTATTACCGCTCAGCTCCGGTTTTTCTGTACTAATAATATGACCGAGTATGAAGCATGCATATTGGGATTGAGAATGGAAATAGACATGGGTGTTCAGCAGATTTTGGTCATGGGTAACTCGGATCTCTTGATACATCAGATTCAAGGAGAATGGGAGACAAGGGATTTGAAACTTATACTCTATCGACAGTGTCTGCATGAACTATCTCAGAGGTTTCAATCCATAGAGTTCAAGCATATCCCAAGAATGCACAACGAAGTAGCAGATGATCTAGCCACATTATCATCCATGTTGCACCATCTGGACAAAGCCTATATAGATCCACTACAGATACAAGTTCGTGATCAAAATGCGTATTGTTTCGCCGTGGAAGAAGAACTTGATGGTGAGCTATGGTATCATGATATTAAAGAATATTTGAGGATAGGAGTGTACCCATCGCAAGCCACGGGTGATCAGAAAAGGGCTATAAGGCGACTAGCAAATGGATTTTTCTTCAGCGAAGGAGTTGTATACAAAAGAACCCCAGATTTGGGTCTACTGAGATGTATAGATGCACAGCAAGCCGACACAATCATGGCTGAAATACATGTAGGAGCTTGCGGACCTCAATCAGTGGATATATTTTGGCCAAGAAAATATTAAGAGCAGGATAATATTGGCTCACCATGGATTGTGATTGCATTAGATATATGGGAAATGCCACCAATGTCAGATACATGGAGATTTGATTCACTCCCCACCCTATGAGTTGCATACAATGTCAGCATCGTGGCCATTCGTTGCCTGGGGCATGGATGTCATCGGCCCAATAGAGCCCGCAGCATCTAATGGGCACAAGTTTATCTTGGTAGCAATTGATTATTTCACTAAATGGGTGGAGGCGAAGACATTTAAAGCAGTAACAAAGAAGGCGGTAGCGGATTTCGTACATACAAATATCATTTGTCGCTTTGGAATTCCTAAGGTGATTATTCAGACAATGGAGCAAATCTTAACAGTCACCTCATGGCAGAAGCATGTCAAAAGTTCAAAATCCTGCATCGTAACTCTACACCTTATCGGCCTAAAGCAAATGGAGCAGTTGAGGCTGCGAATAAGAATATTAAGAAGATTCTCAGGAAAATGGTGGAAGAGTCAAGACAGTGGCATGAAAAATTACCGTTTGCTATCGTGGGTTATCATACAACTGTACGTACTTTAATTTGCGCAACCCCTTACTCATTGGTGTACGGAACGGAGGCAGTCATACCTGCAAAAATTGAAATACCTGCCCTCCGGATCATAGCCGAGGCTGAAATTGACGATGATGAATGGGTAAAAGCTCGGCTAGAACAATTGAGCTTGATCGATAAAAAATTTTAGCAGCAGTCTATCACGGACAGTTGTATCAGCGAAGGATGGCCAGAGCATACAACAAGAAAGTACGTCCACGGTAATTCGAAGTTGGACAATTGGTGATAAGACGTATTTTACCACATTTGGCCGAAGCATAAGGAAAGTTTGCACCTAATTTGCAAGGGCCATTCATGGTATTCGGGGTATTGTACAACGGAGCTTTATATTTAATAGATGTGGAAAGAAAATATGTAGAGATTGCTATCAATTCCGACGCAGTCAAGAGATACTATATATGATTCCTTTTTCATATGTACAATTGTATTTGTCATAATTTTGAAATTGAAATGATGAAGGCATTTTATTTCTCTATCCAAACATTTTACCCATTGCTACCCCTTTTGAGCCTTATTGCATTATACTTTCATATACCCTCTCGAAGAGAATGAAAAGAAAAGAAAACGAGAATGAGGAAAAATGAAAAAAATGATGATGAAAAAAAAATGAATGAAAAAAAAATGAAAAACAAAGAAGAAAATTACAAATGATCGGGAAAAGTCAAAACTTATGGTTTGAACTATGTTTGACTTGATCCCGAAAGGGTACGTAGGCAGCCTCAATGAGGTTCTGTCATGACAGAAATAAAATCCAAGATTCCCCAAATATTGAAACTAGGGAAGAAGTTATGTTATATGATTCCGAGAGTTGTAAATTTATTGAATCCTCGCTTAAATTTTGAGCCTTTATTCCTTTCTTTCTAAACCCATCCAAAAGCTACATTACGGTCCAAAGAAAGACCTTCTGATTAGTTTCAAGAAAATGAAAATACAACAGAAATAAAGAGAAACACATCATGGACAATACTTTGAGGTTTGGAAACAAAAATAAAGAAAAATAAATGAGAGAGTCTTATTGGTGAAAACTCCTAACGGGCACCATAAGGTGAATGTGAGATGAGAGAAAAATAAAAATGATAGAGTCTTATTGGTGAAAACTCTAACGGGCACCATAAGGCGAATGTGAGATGAGAGAAAATATATGAGAGAGTCTTATTGGTGAAAACCTTCACAGGCACCATAAGGCGAAAGTGAGGAATATTTTGATGAAAGGGAAACAGCAAAATAAGAAAGTATTGGGTTGAAGGAAATATGAAATTAAGATAGCAACGATTCGATTGGACAGACTGGGTCGAATATTCAAATACATGGCATGGTCGAAGGAATCTGCCTTCATACCCAGATAAGCTCTATTTTTACTTCAAAATACCCTCACCCCTGAAATTCAGGTCTTTGCATTTCATTTTATTTGTTCAAAACCAGTTGCCAATTGAAAGCTAGCTACCAGCTTCTTATGTTAGATGGCGTAATAACACTGGGTCATTCAAAAGAGAAAATAAAACACATGGCGATCATACAGCAAAAGGAAATAAAAGAAAAGGAAACAAAAGAAGAAAGCAAAGGGGAATAATAGAAAAATTAAGAAAATCAGGAGATAAACTGCAAAGCAGAATTGAGCAAGAAGAGGCAGGCGATGGATGCAAGGCCAGCAAGAATGCCAGTTGCTAACCATCATTTTATAACTAATAAATTGTTCACTGATTTAGACACGGACAAAAGATTCAAATTCTCACTAATCACTTCAAAGTGAATGTGACCAATGTGAGAGAAAACATCAAAAAGAAACAGCAATAAAAGGAGAGAATCCACAAGGGAGGACTCACTCAGTAATCAGGAACCTACCCGAACAGCAAGGGAGCTATTATCTTTTTCAAAATTTACACCCCAGTTATCAAACTGAGGGAATATTTTTCTGCATCAGGCGCCCACCTGGATAATGAGGGAATATTTTTCTGCACTTTTTATTTCTGCATCAGGCGCCTACCTGGATAACGAGGGAATATTTTTCTGCATTTTTCATTTCTGCATCAGGCGCCCACCGGTATAACGAGGGAATATTTTTCAGCATTTTAATTTCATTTCAGGCGCCCACGTGTATAAAAAGGGAATACTTTTCAACATTTAAATTTCAGTTCAGGCGCCCACCTGTATAACAAGGGAATACTTTTCAGCATTTTAATTTCAGTTCAGGCGCCCACCTGTATAACAAGGGAATACATTTTAGCATTTTCATTTCTGTTCAGGCGCCAACCTATATAACGAGGGAATACTTTTTAGTCTTTTAATTTCAGTTCAGGCGCCCACCTATATAACAAGGGAATACTTTATATATTTTGAAAAGTTTTTCTAACAGAGTAACACCATAACACATTGAAAGCCCCATACTGGGGCAGAGGAAAAAAGTTTGCTTTGTTTTTGCAATAAACTGGTATCGACCTGGAAGCAAGAAGCACATTTTGAAGTCATACAAATAGATGAAAGCAGTATGTTAGAAGCAAGACATAAGCAAAAATTCACAAAAATGGAGGATGCAAATAAAGAGCAACATGTGATATGGAAGGGCAAGACAATACAAGAAGACAAGACATAGATAGGATTTTCTTGTAATTCATAGACCAAAGCTTAGAATAGCTTCTTTATTTTATTTTATCCCGATGTAATAAGGAGTTAGTCAGCGATCATAGCAACAACAGCAATTCCCTGGTAGTTTTAAACTACCAGACCTTCCCGAACTACACTGACCTGATTCCTATTTAGCCCAGGATATGTAGGCAACCTCTGAAGCAGGGTGCAGTCAAAAATTTTTCCAAAACGCTTCTTACGGAATATGCAAGTGGGCAAAAATATCTCATTACTGCTCACTTATCTTTGCACTGAAACTCTTCGTGTTCCCGAGCAAAGAGGGGCAGCTGTGAGCACGTGATTTTTGCCCCGAGCAATTAAATTCCAATATATATATATATATATATATATATATATATATATATATATATATATATAATACAAAAATGATTTTTTGTTTGTAATTGTGTGATTTAGTTGAAATACTAGTGTTTTTGTTTGAAAATAAAATTGAAATGAAAATTACAAAAGAAAACAATTGGAAAATATCATTAAAATATTAAAAGAAAAAATCAAGTAAAATGGCAAAAATACCGGAAAATTAAGGAAAAAATCAAGAAAATAATAAATAAAGGAAATATAGCAGTTGAAAATAAATACAAAAAGAAAAATACAAAAATACAAAAAGAAAAATACAAGAAATAAATAAAACACAAGACAAAACACAATATACAATATAATTTGGGCTAAATACATAAGGAAATACATATATATACCAAGCCCAAAGTACACTAGGCCCAAACGAAATAAGCCTGGTCTGCCCAGGCTTATAATCAAAACGACGCTGTATCAACCAAATAAATCCCAACCGTTGATAATTTGAATCGTATGGACCAGATGAGGCGGTTCCATTATAAACCAAACGACGTCACATATAGAAATAATCCTAGCTGTCTAATACAATAGATCAAACGAACGAGGCAATGTCTCATTAAAGTGAAACGAAGTAGCATAGGTAAAATGATCCTAGTCGTCCAAGCATATAATCCAACAGACCTAAAGAGATCCTTCATTAAACCATACAACAATGTTTTGAGGGCCAAACGATCCTGGCCATTCATTCGATTTAATTCAACGGCCAACGATCAAAATCGTATAACCAATATATATTACCCTTCGCTGTTTATTCAGGCCATTATACACACATATACAAACCATAAAAAACCCTAGCCGCCTGAGACCCATCTTTTTCCTCCTCCAGTCTCTCATGGAGACTATCGGAAAGCCATGCCTCAGCCTTCATCTCCGGCTCAGGCAAGCCTCAAACACCATCTACACCACCCAAATACCTTTCAAGCCACATAAACCCCGACCAAAACCAAAAGACGTCCCTGTTCTTGAAACTCCAGTCGTCGGAACCTTAGCCGGTGACCTCACCAAATATGAACCAAGGTCCAAAATTAACATCCTTGAACCGTTTTGAGGTGATCTACCACCCTATCTGGGCGGTTTCCCTCGAATCACCCTCAAACGTGTCGAATATCAGAAAAACACTCGCCGGAACCCTACTCCGGCGAGTACCAAAATGAACCCCACCCCCAAAGTACTACCCCAGGTCTCTAGACCACCCCCATATATACCAAAATCGAACCCAAAGTCCCATCTGAAAAGTCGAGTACATAGAATACCAAACGTCTTCAAGGTTCTGAAAATCTAAAAGCATCTTTGGGGATCAAATTTTAAGGCTGGATTTTTGAAAATTCAGAGATTATTACAGATTTTGAAATCAAAATAGTTCTAAAGTTCTGAAGCATTCAACTAAGAATTATATAAGCTGATTAACTTTAGTGCTGTTCTGGAGTTTTCTATGGGGTCGATTCTTCATTAACTCATCTCGATTTTGCTGGATTCTCTGATTTTACTTGGGTTGATTTGTTGGGTTCCATATTTGGAGTTTTTGGTAGCTGTTATGCTATGAATAAATTGTCTCATTGCTGTTGATGTATTGTTGCTATTGGTTGTTGACTATACTTCTTCTCCAAAGCTCTAGACTCATCGAATTATTTTGAACCAGGTACACACTTTTTAACTGAAGTTGTAATGAGCTGCTGATTGAAGAAAATGATATACAATTGTGTTTTTTATGAATTTTCATGTACTTATATTCTATTATGTATTTTAGAAGTATTTAGATTTCTGTAATTCATCTATGATCTGGTTGTAATAATTCCTAGACTATGAATATACTCTACTCGATAACAGTAGGATAAATGAGCTAGGTAAGGATCATCACCTAAAACTAAAACCGGCTAAAACACAATTAACACACTTAGATTTATAACTATTCTGCAACTGGACATGTAATACCATACTTAGATATTATCATTAACCGAGTTCTGAATCAGCGTCAATTAATTCGAAAAGCGTGAGTAGCAGGATTTTAAATCGTGATTACTGTTATATCACTGTTGAAATTAGTTTAGCTACAGAACTCGTATTAGCTTGTTGTGATATGGTGACCTGAATGTGGTTGTAATAACAGTGAAAATTCAAGCATGTCTAGTTGAAATTTAGAATACTGTTTTTTTTTTCAGTTTAATGAGAACGATAATAACTCTGTAAATAGTGTCTTAATTAATATATAGTTCATAGATTCATACTCTGTAAATATAGTAGTTAAATAGCAACAAGTCAATTAAACTAGTGTTGACACACTTCTAGTTAATTGGCAACATTGAAATCAGTAAGGATCAAAAATGTAAAATGCCATTATTTGAAATAGTTAACTGTCAAGTATTTGATTGCAGTATTGTTGTTTAAATATTGATATGCTCCGATTCGGCTTTAGACATAAATAACCCGGGCTTCGCCGTGAATACAAGCCCATGATGGCATTAATGCCTTGGGACAGAAACATAAATGTTAGCTGGAACTCAGCTGTCCAGCTGCACGTGAGTGCAATAATATGAGGAGGCCCAATAGCATATAAAAAGGGGCCTGATTCCCATTAAAGGATAATAAAATAATGACATAAAATCTGAAACATTTATATCTAAGGAAAAAAAACAGAAATAGAAAATATAGTATACTTAGGAAAAAACCTTAATAAAAACGAAGATGATCCTCGCTAAATCACAAAAGCATAGTTGCGGGGCCCTCCATAATTTCTTAAAAAAATGTTACAAATTGGAAAGACCGTTTAGCAAATTTCATTGTCTCTCCCAAAATAACAAGACATAGACACCTTAGGGCACGATTTATCATAAATATACATTCCTAATACCAGTGCTCATTTATGTGACTCAAATCAAAATCCCGGCGAAGCTGAAATGCATCAAGGTCATAGGTGTACTGGTTGCGGTGTAATTCGAAATGTGTTTTTGCACCGTCGCAAAATCCTAAAATTAACCAAAGCGGAACATTAATAGCATTTGAAACTATGGCATATAAAGAAATTAGATATTACAAATATGGCAATTGAGCGACCGTGCTAAAACCACGGAATCCAGGAGTGCCTAACATCTTTTCCCGGGTTAACAGAATTCCTTATCCGGATTTCTCGTCTCACGGACTGTAAAATAGAGTCATAATTTCCTCGGTTCAGGATTAAATCGGTGACTTGGGACACCGTTATTTTCCCAAGTGGCGACTCTGAAATTTAATAAATAAATCCCGTTCCGATTGTACTTAAAGTGGAAAAACTCCTTCCTTGTTGTTATTATTCCCTTCTTGGGGTGTATTAGTAAATAGCGGGGTATACTTATTTAAAGGTGAAAAAAGGATGTGTGATAGCTCCCACGTCCTGTGTGTCGGAAGGGACCTCAGATTGGTCCCTAGCCTACTGTTGTGCTACTAGGACAGGTGCTGGAGGCTCATCTGACTGAGTAGGAAGAGGATCTGACTGTGCGGGAGAAGGATCCGCACGCTCAGTGGCTAAAGTAATCATAACTCCCTTATTGTTGGGGAGTTTCCTCTTCTCCTGGGACGAAGCTCCTCAGCTGGTGGCTGCTCGGTGGGGGTCTCCATGACATGCTCCTCAATAACAAATCTAGTGGCAGCTGATCCGCCACTAGCCTGTCCACTTGTGCCCTCAATGCTGCTACCTCTTCCTTTGAGGCTTTTGTCTTCCTGAGCTTCTTGTGTTCATTTGCCAAGCTCTTCAGTGCTTTGTTGTGCTCGCCAACTGACTTGGCTAAGGAATCCTGCTTCTTTATCATTGCTTCCTGGTTTTCCAGGATTTTCTTCAAGGTGTCTTCGATTGATGCAGGTACCTCAACCGTCACTGGTGCTCTCCTGGTCTGAACAACTGCTGTCAAGGTGGACAACTTGGATGTCGCTACCGACATCTAATTGTTCAAACTGGCTAGTAAATGAGTGAGCTGGTTGGCCATGAACCTGTGAGTCTTGGAAACTGGAACTACTAGCTCAGCTGAAGAAGAAGGTGGTGCTGAAGAAGACCCTGGGGGC